>ML797286.1:413064-428372 GCA_009831015.1 Picea engelmannii | reverse complement strand
CGCAGAGGGGGTACCCCCCCTCTGCACTCCCCCGCGTGGAAGAGTGTACATACTTCTGGGGTGTAAATACTTCATGGGGTATAAACACGGCTGAAAGCAAGGACCTCTGAATTAGGAAGATAATCAGGCTCCACAACCAACATATCATGCATGCACTAGCTAAGTTCAAGAAATACTTAGTGGGAGCCAAGTTTATAGTCAAAACATATCACAACAACCTTAAATACTTTTTGGAGCAAAATGAACTTATTGAAAGACAACATAAGTGGGTAAGGAAAATCCAAGCCTATGATTTTGACATAGATTTTTTCAAAGGGAAGAATAATGTGATAGCATATGCATTATCTGGGAGGCCTACAACCTATTCTTTATCAGAAATTTTGGTTGAATGGAAATCACATTTATTAGTAGAATACTCCAATAATAAGTTTGCTTGTGAGCTTATGGATGGGAAAACTCAGAATGAGAGGTCTCAGATTCTAGATGGAATCATCTACTATAAGGGAAGGATTTATATAGTGTTGAAATCCAAATTTAAGGAAAGGGTGGTAAGAGTATTTCATGATTCACCACTAGCAGGGCACTAAGGGTTCCTCAAGACTTACAGGCAAATTAGAGAAATATTTACATGGAAGGGCCTCAAAGAAGATGTCATGTGCTATGTTGGAGAGTGCACAACATTTCAACAAAACAAGGTTGAGCACACTCATCCAACAAGCTTGTTGTAGCCACTTGCTATTCCAGTACATAAATGGGAAAGTATATCTATGGATTTCATCACCAGTTTTCCTAAGGTGCAGGGAAATGATGGAATATTTGTAGTTGTGGATCTTAGGTAGTAGAGTTGTTCTTCAAAGAAGTTTCCAGGTTGCATGGGTTGCCCAATAATATTGTAAGTGATATGGATACCAGGTTCTTGAGCACTTTCTAGTAGGAATTATTCGAACTTGTTGGCACTGAATTGAATCCTAGCACAAGCTACCACCATCAAATTGATGGATAATCAGAAATAGTCAATAAATGGGTGGAAGGATATCTCAGGAACTATGTGGCAAGACAACAGAGAGCATGGGGAAAAAGGCTACATTTAGGGGAGTATTGTTATAACACTACCCATCACAGGACCATTGGTATGACACATTTCAGAGCATTGTACAAGTATGATTCACTCACCTTCATGGAGGTTATGCTTGGAGACAACATGGATCCTATGGATAAGGATTGGATCCAAGAGAGTCAATAAATTCTTAGGGAGCTTAAGGAACATTTGCAAAATCTCTATAAGGAAAAACACAGGCTGGAACATAGTTTTGAGGTAGGAGACTTGGTTTATTTGTGATTACAACCATATTGGCATACATCTATAAAGAGAAATGGCATGGAAAAAATCAAGCCCCATTTCTATGGTCCATACAAGGTGAGTAGAAGAGTTGGGAAGGTAGAATATGAGATTGAGTTTCCACCAAGGTACAAAATTCACAATGTATTCCATGTTCCATGATTGAAGAAGACATTGGGTCAACAAGTAGCAGTTATCGAGGAGCTACCACCACTTGATGAGGAGGGACAATTGATTTTAATCCCTAAAGATGTATTGGAGGACAGGGAGAAATAGGTTGAGGAACATGAGTATCAAGGAATATCTCATTAAATGGAAGAATCTTCCAATTGAAGATGCTTCTTAGGAAGGTAAACAAGTCTTGCAATACATGGGTTCATAATTTCTTATGGGAAATAAATTTCAATAGGGGAGACTGTAATATCCCCTTCTAAATTACCAATATGGAGAGGACTTAGTAGCCTAGTTGTTCCCCCTAGGATATAGTTTCTTGAAAAGGGGACTAAGGTAGCCAAATTTTGTCATTTAAGATGTTAAATTCAAATTATTAAAGTGACATTGGCCAATAAGGAAATAAATCTAATTGGATAATATGAAGAAATAGACTTTAGAAAGCCAATCGATAATTTAAGTGAGAATTAGAATGATTGAGTATAAAAAGAAGATGAGGGTACCTCACTCCTGATTCTTGATCATTTTTCTATTTGCAAATTGATCTCTAACAGCTTGAGTGTTTTGAGGGTTTTGACTAGACAAACCCTAGAGATCATCACAGAGGTGAAATATTCCTCCTTTGCTGGTCCAATCTTGTCCAAGGTGTTGAAATATTCCACCCTCACCATTATATCCAACTAATATCGAGTCGAGTCGAGTCTTTCGTTAGGTCTCGTATTTGAACCTTCTTTTCATCCACTTGTATCCTTTTTCTCCATCTAGTACAGAAATTGGTGACAACCTCAATTTCGATGAATGATTTGAAGCTTGGGGGGCATGTATCCAGCCTTTGATTATCATTCTGGAGTTATGCCGCTAGATTTTCAAGCTAGGGGCAGAGTACCAAGCATCCGTGGGTATCCCAACCTTTGGAAATTACGTTGGGAATTTACAAGAATAATTTAATTTTGTTTCAAGCTTGTTTCAAAATGAAACCAATACCAAGCTTAGTCTTTGTTCTTTCTCGTTCTCGTAAAAAACATGAGAACTCAACCAAGTAAACTTTTATCTCTTTTTCGGATGCACATGGATACATGAAAAAGGAACCCCCTGGAGTCGTCTTTAAGTTCTTTTCAGAGTCTCTAAAAGTGAAAAGATTGCCAAGTGATCTTGCTTCCTTTTAGACTCATTAAAAGGTTTGAAAGGGCGTCTTGCGAGTGGTAGTTTATCTCTTTTTCGGCCTCGCGAGACTAAAATTGCGAAAAAGGACAACCCTGGAGTCTCCTTTAAGTACTTTTCAGACTCTCTAAACATGAAAAACCACTGTGTTTTCCTTCTTTGGACTCGTTAAACTATACATTGAAGGGCCCATATGGGACTAAACCCTTACTTATTCCAGTTATATCAAGCATGTGTTACCCTCCTTGAGCTCGTTAAATTAAAAATAGGTACTCGTCTATCTGGATGGGGGGAAATTTGAAGGAAGCAATCAGAGCAATTTTTGAAAACATCACCAGTCACTCTTACAGTCGCCCTTGAACAGGACACTTTGTATTTGCATACATTTTAATCTGCCGAACCTCTACACTGAACCAATCCTCTGAGTTTCTTTACTCCTTTGGGTCACCCGATGAAAGTCACAGTATCCATTGCATCATCATGTTTTGGTCCATGTCATGTTTCTGTTGTTGTGACTTAGTGTTCAAGGGAAGTATATTACTCGAGAGTCAACCATCGCAAATTTCCTGTTTCAATACCCGTGCCAGTCCATGTTCATTTGATCCACCAATTTACATCTCTGTGTTAGTTTCGTTTCATTGATGGGGGATACATCAAGGTCCTCCTTCGAAGAGTCTGTTCCTGTTGACTTCAACACATTATTCGGGAATTAGACTTAGAAACCAGTTAGTACCTTGGGACCTACATGCCTCAATGGCAGGCCTCCTCGCTTCCGACAGTGGGATTACATCATTGACCTCTGATCAGATGATTCCACAGATGTTTGACTTCAGATCATCTATTCACATTTGTTGGAATGTACTAGGGTACCTTGGGAATCATTGACATCAATGGTGATTTCCATCACACTTGTTAACGGTTTACCTCATTGACCGGTAATCAAGTGGTTTCTGCCATGATTTGACATCAGGAAATCTATTCACATGGTTAGATTCGTACTACATCAGGATAGGTAGGAAGACCCTGGGTTGAGTAATCACTCTGTTATCCACTTTGACTAGGTTGTGACTGAGTTTCTATTGAATATTGACACATATATTGTCACATAGATCCACTTTGTATTGCTCCATGGCTATGTCTTGCCATCTCATAGATCCACTGTGTATTTTTTCGTGGCTACGGTTAGTTCATGTCATGGAAGTATAGATCCACATTGTATCTTTGGTGGCTATTCTTTTTTTTAATATAATTATGGATCCACAATGTATCTTATGGCGACCATACCTTGAAAGTCTTTATCACTCAAGCATAGGTATGTCTGCCTTGGGTTTGAAACATGTCATAATATTGGTTTGATGGTTGTGTGCAACTTCTACCAGGTTCTCTTCATCCATACCCTTCCTCGAAAAAGTCTACAAAGTACTTCAGCCATCAGTTTCCTTCTTCTAACTTCGCACTTTGGGGGGAAATCTGTTACACATCAAAATTACTCACTTCAATGATGACCTATTGTCATCATTACAAGTGTATCAAGTGTCTCATTTTGGCCACAAGTGTCGTAAGTGTCACATAAATCATACAGTCATCTTGTCTGTGTCATGTATCAAACGACATCACAAGGACACTTCAAAGACACCCTCAAAGACTGGTTTAAGAAGGAGAAATAATTTGATGAAGAGTACAAAGATTTTTCCATGAAAAAACCCACTTAAAAATGATTTTTGAAGGCCAACGCTCCCTTACCCATTATCAGGGAGTGTCAACGCTCCCTACCCTTCTTTGGGGGAGAATTCCAGTACTTTGTGCACCCTTCTAGTGGAGTGTTGGGATTTTTTAAGGAAATTTTGGGCTGTCCTCCCCTACCCACTATCAGGGAGTGCCAACACTCCCTACCCATATTTTCGAGAGCATTGCAACACTCTGTGCCCCATTCTGAGGGAGCATTGGGCTGTGTGAGGAAATCTTGGGCTGTTGAGAAAAATCAGGGAAAAAACCCCCTCATCTCTGGAGTTGGTTGGATTTGAATCTGAGGTCAAGGCTGGATATTAGGGAAGATCCACAACTGATGGAGAAGGATCCTCAACCTATCCCAATAATCTCTAAGGTGGTTGGGTCTCTCCAAGCTTATATAAGGAGGCCTTCTCATGGTGAAAGGGGATGGATTTTTAGAGATACCAAACTTATGATCTCATGAGAAGTGGTATTAGAGGTCATTGAAGGCATCAAACTTATTATCTCATTCTGTATTCTTCTCCGCATTAGAGGTTCTTCTTCTTTTTCTCTTTCCGTTTCTTCTTCTTCTTATAAACCTGGCTACTTGCTTTCGCATTTTGGCCACAAGTGTCGCAACTGTCGTAGACATCATACAGTCATGTTATCTATGTCGTGTCTCAAACGACATCACAAGGACACTTCAAAGACAACCTCAAATACTGGTTTAAGAAGGAGAAATCATTTGATGAAGAGTGAAAATATTTTTCCATGAAAAAACCCACTCAAAAGTCATTTTTTAAGGCCAACGCTCCCCTACCCACTATCAGGGACTACCAATGTCCTTGCCCTCATTTGGGGGAGCATTGCAACACTTTGTGCCCCATTTTGAGGGAGCGTTGGCCTGTTTGAGGGAATTTTGGACTGTTGAGGAAACTCAGGGATAAATCCCCCTCATCTTTGGAGTTAGTTGGATTTGAATATGAGGTCAAGGATGGATCTTAGGGAGTATCCCCAACTGATGGAGAAAGATCCTCAACCTATCCCAAGAATATCTAAGGTGGTTAGGCCTCTGCAAGCCTACATAAGGAGGCCTCTTCATTGTGAAAGAGAGAGATATTGAAGGCATCAAACTTATGATCTCATAAGAAAGATAATCAGTAAAGCATAATCATTCTTCTTGTGGATAATTTGAGCAAAGGGTTTGGACAAAGAGAGCTTGGTGAGGCTGCTACATATGCATCTACAATTGTAATCACTTTACTTTGTTTTCATTAATATATATGTGCTTGGCCTGTTTCCTTCAAGATTATGTTTATTTACATGAACTTGTCTTTAATAGATAGATCTGGTTTCAAGCTAATCATAGTAGAATAAGAAGCATGTTTTGTCTTTGATTGGATTGTAGGACTTGTCGAGGAGCTTGGATATCGAAACTCAACTCGGAATAGAATGAGGAAAAACATCGCAAAATGGTACATATTCTTCCTCTTCTCTATACATTAGTTTAGATAGGTTTAAAGGGATGTCAGTGATCAACGTTATCACCTTTCTGTCTCGATCTTAGGAGTCTAGATCCCAAGAGGGGATTCACCTATCCGCAGGGGAATTTCCCTATAACAACTAGATATTAGCACATAGGTTAAATATCCCTCCTTTCCTAGTCCAATATTGGACAAGGTGGTGAAATATTCCACCCTCACCATTCCATCTAGCTCAGATCAATTCCAACAACCATTTGTGAAGCATGTCACATTATTGAGGGTTTTCTGTAGAGTGGGGTGCACTGTCTAGGAGAAGTTAAATTTGTCTTTAAGGTGTTGGATCTGGAGGATATCTTGATACACGAGCATTTTCAATCCCTGGAGCAACATTCCTTGATGTTATTTGGGGGTTTCTCGCTCCATATTTATTTATTCTTAGATTTGGGCGTGTTTATTGTAGAGGGTGCACTTAGCCATAGAGACTCAATATTTTGGGGGTTAGATCTGTAGCTACATGTAAGGGAAATCATCATATGTGATAACCATCCCAATTCCTTTAGGATATTAGCAATATTTTTGGGTTTGGAGGCCAAATCTAGTGAGGCTAAAATTTGAAGGGAGTTTCCAGCCAGAGAGGGGCACAACTCAACCAAAAGACTTAGCAATAAGCAGAAGGGAAATAGATTAATCTTCGAGAAATTTGGTATGAAACTAGTGGAGGTTTGAAGGAATCTGATATATCTCTTATATTGTATCTTGGAGGTGCTATAAGTCACATCATCCAATTTCTGATATATTTCCAGATCTGTTCTTCTCATTTATTGAGGTTATCTTATATATTAAATAAAATAAAGATCTGAGTTTGTGGATATTCTTGTTGTTGTTTTCCATGTATTCTATTGTTGTTTAAAGCTCAATTCTATCATTGCAAACTATTTATTCTATCAAACCAAAAAATAAACACAAGCACAAGCTCAATAATCTACAGGTGTGAATTGTTTAACAAAACCCTTCAACTAGAAAAACATAAAAATTGAAAATTTCCTCATAGATCCACTTGGGGATCTTACAATGGCATCAGAGATTTGAATCCTCCTAGCCCGTCAGAACTGCTAATGAAAGGATACAATAGGAAGAAGAAATAAAAATGTGCAAAGGAACCATAAACAATGATGGGGTAAAGGCAAGAAGATGGTACTGATAGGGAAGTGCCAATGGGATTGGAAAAAATAACACATGAACTACAATGCTTTATTGATAAGACACAATTGATCATGCAACACCATTTATATGAGACACATGAGCACTTATCCAGGGGACATGATGATCTCAAGTTATCCTTGACAACTATTGAACAAGGACATGAGCACTTGGTTACTGCATTAGAGGCAGGACATGACATGATTTCACATCTTCTCATGCATATGGTACATGGTAGGGAACCATAGAATAATGAAGGCAACGACAGGGCTAGTGGATCTCATGGAGGAGAGAGATATCACGTAGAGACTAGTCATAGGGACCACACCAAGGGGAAAAGTTTGTTTGGGGGTACAAACAACATGGTACTAGGAAGTAGCAGATTCACGCCCAAGCCTTACATGGAAAGTTTCCTAGATTCACAACAACATGATGCTCATGTCCTAGGACGTATGGAGGTAGAGGAACACTTTGAAGAATATGAGAGGGGTTATGCAACCTTGAGTGCAGGGTTCAAGAGGCAGGTTTCATTGGGAGATTATTGAGGAATCAAATATAGGGTCATGCCTAGAGCCTTTCACAGGGGAAATATTGATTTGGGGTGAAAATAAGGTAAAACAAAGATTCTCCCCTTTGATGGAGAAACCAAATATTCTGCTAAGGCTTGGGTGCATAAATTGGAAGCTGATCTACAGCTAAATCCCATGATGGAGATGGATTCCATCAAATTTTACACCTTATATCTGGAAGGAAAGGCCCATGAGTGGTGGTACCATGGGATGACTACCTTGGGACATGCACACATTACCTCATATGCAGATTTCACACAAAGGATCATAGACATGTTTGATCAGGGAGATCCAGAGCTTCATTTCTGTGAGCTCACACAACTTAGATAGACAGGATCAACATAGACATTCATTGAAGAGTTTCATAGGTTAGAGGTCATGGTTCCAGATGTGTCAGAATCTAGGTTGATGATGCTCTTTTCTGAAGGACCGATAGAGCCATTGTGTGGATGGGTCAAGGATTTTAAACCAAATACCCTTCAAGATGCGATTTGGAAGACTAGAGACTTGGAAGGGGAAACTTAAAAAAAAAATCATTCCAAGGCCACCAATTTATCCAAGAAGAAAAGATCAACGGGTTGTAGAAAGAGGTAAGGGAAGACTTGATGAGGCTACAAAAAAGGGATTTGATAAGGGAACAACTCTGCTATACCTATAAGGAACCATGGAAGCTAGGACATAGATGCACGGGGAAGGGAAAAATTCACTATACAAAGGTCCTTTCCGATAGTGAGGATGAATATGATGTTGGGCATCTTCAAAACATGGAGGTGACCCAAACTAAAAAGGAATCCACACACGGAGAAGAATAAGAAGAGACAATGCATAAGCAGGCAAGAATTAAGAAGGCGATTATTGCATCCATCAATGGGGTACCAAAATTCAACACTTTAGGATGAAAGGAGTCCTCTAAGGACAAAGAGTCACAATACTTATTGATCATGGGGCCTGCCATAATTTCATTGGTGTTGCATTGGTAAATAGGATACATCTTCCCACAATTGAGTTTGAGGGATTCTTAGTGGAGGTAGTAGGGGGACGTACCATGCCATGTGATAGGTACATTCCATAGATGAGTCTTACCTTGGGTAGGTATAATTTGACATAGGATCTCTATGTGATGGACCTACCAGACATCAATGTCATACTTGGTGTTCAATGGATTATCACCCTGGGTCTTATTACCACCAATTACAAAACTATGGAGATGTCCTTCAATTATGAAGGAAAGAGGGTGACTTTGAAGGGAATGAAAAAGAATGCACCTAGGGTGGTCTCAACAAAGCACATGGAGGCTATATTTATGCATGAGGATGTGTCCTATGCAACAAAGTGTTTAGTTTCGGTGCAAATCACTCAGGAGGGGCACCAACGCTATTCCAAGACATACAAAAGACACTTGGAAAGCATGAAAGGTTATTTGAGAAAATTCCTCATGGGAAACCAACAGATAAGGGTTTTGAGCACACCATTGAGCTAGAAGAAGGAGATAAAACAATTATCACCACACCTTACCGACATCCGAAAAGGTTCAAGGATGAAATTGAAGAGGCTATCAAAGAGTTGTTGGATATGGGTCACATTAGGCCTAGCTCAATCCCATTTGCATCTTCAGTTGTGTTGGTTAAGAATAAATATGGAACCATGAGATTGTGCATTGACTATAGAGCATTGAACAAGAAGACAATAAAAAACATGTATCCCATTCCTAGGATTGATGAGTTGCTTTATGAGATCCATGAAGCATTATACTTTTCAAATATTGATCTTTGTTCAGGATACCATCAGATTCAGGTAAGGGAACAAGATATCCACAAAATGACCTTCAAGTTTCATTATGGCCATTATAAGTTTTTAGTTATGCCTTTTGGGCTAACTAATGCACCAACTACATTTCAATCTTGCATGAACCACATATTCAATAAGCAGTTAAGAAAGTATCTCTTGGTTTTCTTTGATGAATTGCTAATCTATAGCAAAAATTGGGAAGATCACCTCAAGCATCTGGTCCATATTTTTAGCATCATGGAGGAGCAATCCTTATATACCAAGGAGTCTAAATGTGAGTTTGGGATGATATAGGTATTATATTTTGGGTGTATCATTGGAGCAAAGGGGGCACATGTTCATCAGGAAAATATATCAACCATCTTAGATTGGATAACACCTAAGAACATCATAGAGATATGAGGATTTCTTGGTATTTGGACCTATTATAGGAGGTTTGTTAAAGGGTTTTCACAACTTTGTGCGCCCTTGATTGATTTAACCTGGAAAGGAGCATTGAAGTGGACTAAAGTAGCTCAAAATTTTTTTGACAAGATGAAAAAGGTCATGAGCAGTTTCCTAGTCCTAGCATTACCAGATTTTTCTCATCCCTTCATACTAGAGTGTGACTCATCAAGGGAAGGAATTGGGGCGGTCCTCATAAAGAAAAAGAATCCTATCGTCTTTGAGAGCAGAAATATAATGGGACCTGAGTTAATATACATTGCAAATGATAAGGAGATGCTAGCTATCATGCATGCACTAGCTAAGTTCAGGCAATACTTGGTGGGAGCCAATTTTATAGTCAAAACATATCACAACAACCTTAAATACTTTTTGGAGAAAAATGACCTTAATGAAAGACAACATAAGTGGGTAAGGAAAATCCAAGCCTATGATTTTGACATATATTTTTTCGAAGGGAAGAATAATGTGGTAACAGATGCATTATCTAGGAGGCCTACAACCTATGCTTTATTAAAAAATTTGGTTGAATGGAAATCACATTTATTAGTAGAATACTCCAATAATAAGTTTGCTTGTGAGCTTATGGATGGGAAAATTCAGAATGAGAGGTCTCATATTCTAGATGGAATCATCTACTATAAGAGAAGGATTTATATAGTGTCGAAATCCAAATTTAATAAAAGGGTGGTAAGAGTATTTCATGATTCATCACTAGCAGGGCACCAAGTGTTCCTCAAGACTTACAGGCAAATTAGAGAAATATTTGCATGGAAGGCCTCAAAGAAGATGTCATGTGCTATGTTGGAGAGTGCACAACGTGTCAGCAAAACAAGGTTGAACACACTCATCCAACAAGCTTGTTGCAACCAGTTGCTATTCCAGTACATAAATGGGAAAGTATATCTATGGATTTCATCATCGGTTTTCCTAAGGTGCAGGGAAATGATGGCATATTTGTAGTTGTGGATCTTAGGTAGCAAAGTTATTCTTCAAAGAATTTTTCAGGTTGCATGGGTTGCCCAATAATATTGTAAGTGATATGGATACTAAGTTCTTGAGCACTTTCTGGTAGGAGTTATTCGAACTTGTTGGCATCGAATTGAATCCTATCACAAGCTACCACCATCAAATTGATGGATAATCAGAAATAGTCAATAAATGGGTGGAAGGATATCTCAGGAACTATGTGGCAAGACAATAGAGAGCCTGGCGAAAATGGCTACATTTAGGGGAGTATTGGTATAACACTACCCATCACAGGTCCATTGGTATGACACATTTCAGAGCATTGTAGGACTATGATTCACTCACCTTCATGGAGGTTATGCTTGGAGACAACATGGATCCTATGGATAAGGATTGGATCCAAGAGAGTCAATAAATTCTTAGGGAGCTTAAGGATCATTTGCAGAGGGATCAAAACCAACAAAATCTCTATAAGGATAAACATAGGCTGGAACGCAGTTTTGAGGTAGGAGACTTGGTTTATTTGTGATTACAACCATATCGACATACATCTATAAAGAGAAATGGCATGGAAAAACTCAAGCCCCATTTCTATGGTCCATACAAGGTGAGTAGAAGAGTTGGGAAGGTAGAATATGAGATTGAGTTTCCACCAAGGTGAAAAATTCACAATGTATTCCACGTTCCATGCTTGAAGAAGGCATTGGGTCAACAAGTAGCAGTTATCGAGGAGATACCACCACTTGATGAGGAGGGCCAATTGATTTTAATCCCTGAAGATGTCTTGGAGGACAGGGAGAAAAAGGTTGAGGAACATGAGTATCAAGGAATATCTCATTAAATGGAAGAATCTTCCAATTGAAGATGCATCTTAGGAAGGCAAACAAGTCTTGCAACACATGGGTTCATAATTTCTTATGGGAAAGCAATTTCAACAGGGGAGACTGTAATATCCCCTTCTAAATTACCAATATGGAGAGGACTTAGTAGCCTAGTTGTTCCCCCTAGGATATAGTTTCTTGAAAAGGGGACTAAGGTGGCCAACGTATGTCATTTAAGATGTTAAATTCAAATTATTAAAGTGACATTGTCTAATAAGGAAATAGAGCTAATTGGATAATATGAAGAAATAGACTTTAGAAAGCCAATCGATAATTTAAGTGAGAATTAGAATGATTGAGTATAAAAAGAAGATGAGGGTACCTCACTCCTGATTCTTGATCATTTTTCTATTTGCAAATTGATCTCTGATAGCTTGAGTGTTTTGACTAGACAAACCCTAGAGATCATCACATAGGTGAAATATCCCTCCTTTCCTGGTCCAATCTTGTCCAAGGTATTGAAATATTCCACCCTCACCATTATATCCAACTCATATCAGTTACACCAACCATTTGTGAAGCATGGCACATTATTGAGGGTTTTCTGCATAGTGGGGCACACTGTCTAAGAGAAGGAAGTTCAATTTGGCTTTAAAGTGTTGGATCTGGAGTAGATATTGATACAAGAGCATTTTCCATCCCTGGGGCGACCTTCCTTGACGTTCTTTGGGGGTTTCTCACTCCATATGTATTTATTCTCATATCTGGGCACGTTTACTGTAGAGGGCACACTTAACCATAGAGATCCAGTGTTTTGGGGGTCAGATCTGCAACTACAGCCAAGGGAAATCATGATATGTGATAGCCATCTCTCATCCTTCAGGATATCAACATTATTTTTGGGTTTTGAGGCCAGATCTAGTGAGACCGAGTTTCCAAGGGAGTTTCCAGCTAGAGAGGGGTACAACTTGGCCAAAAGAATTAGCAGTAAGACTAAGGGAAAGAGATTGATCTTCCAAAACTTTGGTATGCAACTAGTGGAGGCTTGAAGGAAGCCACTATATCTCTTCTATTGTATCTTGGAGGTGTTATTAACCACATCATCATATTTTTTATATATTTCCAGATCTTCTCTCTTCATGTACTTAGGTAAGCTTATATATTAAATAAAATACAGATATGATTATGTGGCTATTCTTGTTGTTTTCTATGTATTCCATTGTTGTTTAAATCTCAAGTCTATCCCTACAAACTATTTATTCTATCAAACCAACAATAAACCCAAACACAAGCTCAATAAGGTACAAGTGCGAATTGTTTGACAAAACCCTTCAACCAGAAAAACATCAAAACTAAAAAATTCCTCATAGATCCACTTGGGAATATTACACTTTAATCAAAGTTCCTTTATAGTTCCCTGGTCAAAGTTCCTGACCAATAAAAACATTGGTCAATGTTTGCTATTAAAATTCCTGCATCAAGTTTTTGTTGATCATATTTCTTTCGTCAAATTTCTTGATTGTCATAGTTCCCTGTTGAAAATGATTATTTTGTTGGTTAGAGTTATTATTGGTTATAATTCCTTCATAGTCAAAGTTCCTTTGTCAATCAAAGGTACTTCATCAATTAGAGTTCTTGTCCTGACATTGGTTAGAGTTCCTACCAATCACAGGTAATGTCGGGCACAGTTCAATGGAATTTTCCTAACCAACAACTTTAACTAGTGAACTATGAAGGAACCATACCAATAGGAACTTTGACCGACAAAGAAACTCTCTCTAATCGAGTTCATGTTCCTCTTCCTTCATTAAGAGTTACTTTTTCGGTTAGAGTTCTTCATTTGCAAAAGTTTTGATTAGAATTCATATCCCAATTGTTGGTTAGAGTTCCTTCATCGAAGTTCTTGTTAGTAATAGTTCATCTCAATTAGAGTTCCTATCAAAAAGAGTTCCATGAAACTTTCTTGACTAGGTAATTTGACCAATATGTAAGTTTGACCAAGTTCTTGCTACTATTACTTTGTTCAGAGTTCCTTTGTTTGTCATAGTTCTTCATCTATCAAAGTTCCTCCTATTGCTTTGCTAGTCAAAGTTTTCCATTTAACTTTTTAATTTTTTATTTATATAAGTAAATTCCTCTTACATCTGGTTTTAGATAAATAATTTTTTTTTAAAAGGCAAGGATGATTTTAGGGGCTAAATTTTGCTCATGGGCTAATTTTCCAAGGTTTTTCCCCAAAAAAGATTCGCTATTCTAAAAATGATTCACCCAATTTCTATAGGATAGAATTATTTTACCTTAAAAATCGCCAAAAAAATATACAAACTATCTAAAATCCTTAGAAATGTGAATATTTTTACAAAAATATAACCAAACATTTTATAGTTGGCATTGAAGGATTAGTAAGATTGACCAAGATTTATACATTTTAAAATAAATTTCCATCCTTAAAATCATCCATGTTAAAAGGATGTATGAAATTATCATAATTAACATAAACTTAATGTATATATGAACACACATTATATTAATTAACAATGAAAATGAACACATATCATTCATCATCACATAAATCACATAAAAAAAAAGATACATATGTAAAATGTTATACATTACAGTGACATATAATTTGATATATTACATTACATATGGGAAAAAATATAGAAATACAATAATTTCTTCAAATATTAGGATTCATTTAACAAAGTAAACTATAACACAAATAGTCATGTTTGATCAAGTCTGAATTTAATTAATGATTGGTGATATTTAAATTATTTATGGGAAAAAATATAAAAATACAATAGTTTTTTAAACATTAAGATTCATTTAACAACGTGAACTATTATATAAATAGTCATGATTATCAAATCTGATTTTAATTAATGATGGTGATATTTGAATTATTTATTATTAAAATTTTATAATGAAAATAATTGAAAATTTAATTTATAAATAATATTATACATCACAATGATATATAATTTCATATATTACATTATATATGGAAAAAATATGGAAATACAATAATTTCTTCAACATTAGGCTTCACTTAACAACGTGAACTATTACACAAATAGTCATCACAATGACATATAATTTGATATATTACATTAGATATGGGAAAAAATATAGAAATACAATAGTTTCTTCAAACATTAGGATTCATTTAACAGCGTGAACTATTACACAAATAGTCATGGTTGATCAAGTCTGATTATAATTAATGATTGGTGATATTTGAATTATTTATCGTTGAAATTTTGTAATAAAAATATTTGAAAATTTAATTTATGAATTCTCAAATTTCTAGTGTTGAAAAATATTACTTTTTTTTTTTTTTGTAAGCAAGATTTTGTATTATATAAAAGTCCTTCTCAGAACCAGGTTCAGGAATACATTTACTAAGTCTAGCGGTTGTAGTTACTGAACTGCTCCCTGAGGAGAAACCAGTTCAGCCAACCGTATATAACAGTATCAAAATTAAACATAGCTGCAGAAAACTAAATTATTTGCTACCACTAGAACTGAAGTAAGGAACAAGCACTGTATAATCCGGAACATACTCGGGCATGGGGACATGGGGCCCAGGTTCCTCTACGATAGGTGTCCCGCCGGCGGTCCAATGCATGTCTGTGGCTGTGTTGCTTTC
>ML797286.1:329728-356748 GCA_009831015.1 Picea engelmannii | reverse complement strand
TTTGGATACTCTGGGAAGAAGTTATGATTGTTTTACCTGGAACACCTTCTTGAGACTAGCCAATAGGACTAGTCAGATACCCTATCTTACACAAGGTGTATCTATAAATTTAGGATGACTCAGAAGCTGAAATTTTTATCACATATAGAAAACTAATTTCTATAAATTTCCCCTGGAGTTCAGGGTCTGAAACTTTACAGAAAATTTTTTATAGCGAAAATTCTGCAAAGACTCATTTCAGGATGATTCCAGAACCCTATCTTGTACAGGATATATCTCAGAAAGTATAAGGCCTCAGGAGATGAATTTTGAACCCAACGTACCTTGATCCATATTCTAAATACCCTCCAAGATATTCCTTTTGAAACTTTGTAGAAAAAAATTTATAGCGAAAATTCCACGGTGTCTCAGATGTAGCAGCGAAACCCCAAGACCTTGAGCTCTGATACCATATGTTAAGAACCAAACATCAATATAGCATATAAAAACCTCAGAAAAAGTACTCAACGCCTTGAAAAAGAGATAATTTCAGATAATAAGCCTCTTTGAGGGGGCAACCTCCTTTTACCCCACTTAAATGTTCAAGTCCCTGATGATTCAAAATGAAAATGTCTCCTTGGTATATATAGGAGACTAGGAGGTATAATGGCTTAAAGCCGACATAATTAAAATAACATTACTAATCTAAATTACAACTAATGGCCTAAATCCGACATAAATAAAATAGCATTACTAATCTAATATGCCCCAATTAAGGGGTAATGAGCCAATATTAGGGCTTAACAAGTGTCCTTGTGATGTCGTTCGATACATGACACGGACAAGATGACTGTATGATTTATGTGACACTTATGACACTTGTGGCCAAAATGACACACTTGAGACACTTGTAATGATGACAATAGGTCATTATTGAAGTGAGTAAGTTTGATGTGTAACAGATTCCCCCCAAAGTGAGAAGTTAGAAGAAGGAAACTGATGGCTGAAGTAATTTGTAGACTTTTTCGAGGAAGGGTATGGATGCAGAGAACCTAGTAGAAGTTGCACACAACCATCAAACAAATATTATGACATGTTTCAAACCCAAGGCAGACATACCTATGCTTGAGTGATAAAGACTTTCAAGGTATGGTCGCCATAAGATACACTGTGGATCCATAATTATATTAAAAAAAAGTATAGCCACCAAAGATACAATGTGGATCTATAATTCCATGACATAAACTGATCGTATCCATGAAAAAATACATAGTGGATCTACGAGACGACAAGACATAGCCATGGACCAAGACAAACTAGATCTATGTGACAGTATATGTGTCGATATTCAATAGAAACTCTGTCACAACCTAGTCAAAGTGGATAACAGAGTGATTACTCAACCCAGGGTCTTCCTACCTATCCTGATGTAGTACGAATCTAACCATGCAAATAGATTTCCTAATGTCGAATCATGGCAGAAACCACTTGATTACCAGTCAATGAGGTAAACTGTTAACAAGTGCGATAGAAATCACCATTGATGTCAATGATTCCCAAGGTACCCTAGTACATTCCAGCAAATGTGAATAGATGATCTGAAGTTGAACATCTGTGGAATCATCCGATCAGAGGTCAATGATGTAAACCCATTGTCGGAAGCGAGGAGGCCTGCCATTGAGGCATGCAGGTCCCAAGGTACTAACTAGTTTCTAAGTCTAATTCCCGAATAATGTGCTGAAGTCAACAGGAACATACTCTTCGAAGGAGGGCCTTGATGTATCCCCCATCAATGAAACGAAACTAACATAGAGATGTAAATTGGTGTATCAAATGAACATGGACTGACACGGGTATTGAAACAGGAAATTTGCGATGGTTGACTCTCAAGGAATATACTTCCCTTGAACACTAAGTCACAACAGCAGAAACATGACATGGAGCAAAACATGATGATGCAATGGATACTGTGACTTTCATTGGGTGACCCAAAGGAGTAAAGAAACTCAGAGGATTGGTTCAGTGTAGAGGTTTAGCGGATTAAAATGTATGCAAATACAAAGTGTCGTCTTCAAGGGCGACTGTAAGAGTGACTGGTGATGTTTTCAAAAATTGCTTGGCTTCCTTCCTTCAAATTCCCCCCCATCCAGATAGACGAGTACCTCTTTTTAATTTAAAGAGCTCGAGGAGGGTAACACGTGCTTGATATAACTGGAAGAAGTAAGGGTTCAGTCCCGTATGGGCCCTTGAATGTATAGTTTAGTGAGTCCAGAGAAGGAAAACACAGTGGTTTTTCATAATTAGAGAGTCTGAAAAGTACTTAAAGGAGACTCTAGGGTTGTCCTTTTTCGTAATTTTAGTCTCACGAGGTCGAAAAAGAGATACACTACCACTCGCAAGATGCCCTTTCAAACCTTTTAACGAGTTTGAAAGGAAGCAAGATCACTTGGCAATCTTTTCATGTTTAGAGAGTCTGAAAAGAACTTAAAGACGACTCCAGGGGGTTCCTTTTTCATGTATACATGCGCATCTGAAAAAGAGATAAAAGTTTACTTGGTTGAGTTCTCATGTTTTTTACGAGAACGAGAAAGAACAAATACTAATCTTGGTATTGGTTTCATTTTGAAACAAGCTTGAAACAAAATTAAATTATTCTTGTAAATTCCCAACGTAATTTCCAAAGGTTGGGATACACACGAATGCTTGGTACTCTGCCCCTAGCTTGAAAATCTAGCGGCATAACTCTAGAATGATAATCAAAGGCTGGATACATGCCCCCCAAGCTTCAAATCGTTCACCGAATTTGAGGTTGTCACCAATTTTTGTACTAGATGGAGAAAAAGGATACAAGTGGATGAAAAGAAGGTTCAAATATGAGACCTAACGAAAGACTCGACTCGACTCGACTCGACTCGATATGAGTTGGATATAATGGTGAGGGTGGAATATTTCAACACCTTGGACAAGATTGGACCAGGAAAGGAGGAATATTTCACCTCTGTGATGATCTCTAGGGTTTGTCTAGTCAAAACCCTCAAAACACTCAAGCTGTCAGAGATCAATTTGCAAATAGAAAAATTATCAAGAATCAGGAGTGAGGTACCCTCATCTTCTTTTTATACTCCATCATTCTAATTCTCACTTAAATTATCGATTGGATTTCTAAAGTCTATTTCTTCATATTATCCAATTATCTTTATTTCCTTATTAGCCAATGTCACTTTAATAATTTGAATTTAACATCTTAAATGAAAAAATTTGGCCACCTTAGTCCCCTTTTCAAGAAACTATATCCTAGGGGGAACAACTAGGCTACTAAGTCCTCTCCATATTGGTAATTTAGAAGGGGATATTATAGTCTCCCCTATTGAAATTTCTTTCCCATAAGAAATTATGAACCCATGTATTGCAAGACTTGTTTACCTTCCTAAGAAGCATCTTCAATTGGCAGATTCTTCCATTTAATGAGATATTCCTTGATACTCATGTTCCTCAACCTTTTTCTCCCTATCCTCCAAGAAATCTTTAGGGATTAAAATCAATTGGACCTCCTCATCAAGTGGTGGTAGCTCCTCGATAATTGCTACTTGTTGACCCAATGTCTTCTTCAAGCATGGAACACGAAATACATTGTGAATTTTGTACCTTGGTGGAAACTCAATCTCATATTCTACCTTCCCAACTTTTCTACTCACCTTGTATGGACCATAGAAATGGGGCTTGATATTTTCCATGCCATTTCTCTTTATAGATGTATGCTGATATGGTTGTAATCACAAATAAACCAAGTCTCCTACCTCAAAACTGTATTCCAGCCTGTGTTTGTCCTTATAGAGATTTTGCAAATGATCCTTAAGCTCCCTAAGAATTTATTGACTCTCTTGGATCCAATCCTTATCCATAGGATCCATGTTGTCTCCAAGCATAACCTCCATGAAGGTGAGTGAATCATAGTCGTACAATGCTCTGAAATGTGTCATACCAATGGTCCTGTGATGAGTAGTGTTATAAAAATACTCCCCTAAATGTAGCCTTTTTCCCCAAGCTCTCTGTTGTCTTTCCACATAGTTCCTGAGATATCCTTCCACCCATTTATTGACTATTTCTGATTATCCATCAATTTGATGGTGGTAGCTTGTGCTAGGATTCAATTCGGTGCCAACAAGTTTGAATAATTCCTTCCAGAAAGTGCTCAAGAAACTGGTATCCATATCACTTACAATATTATTGGGCAACCCATGCAACCTGAAAACTTCTTTGAAGAACATCTCTGCTACCTAAGATCCACAACTACAAATATGCCATCATTTTCCTGCACCTTAGGAAAACCGATGATGAAATCCATAGATATACTTTCCCATTTATGTACTGGAATAACAAGTGGCTACAACAAGCTTGTTGGATGAGTGTGCTCAACCTTGTTTTGTTGACATGTTGTGCACTCTCCAACATAGCACATGACATCTTCTTTGAGGCCCTTCCATGTAAATATTTCTCTAATTTGCCTGTAAGTCTTGAGGAACCCTTGGTGGCCTGCTAGTGGTGAATCATGAAATACTCTTACCACCCTTTCCTTAAATTTGGATTTCGACACTATATAAATCCTTCCCTTATAGTAGATGATTCCATCTAGAATCTGAGACCTCTCATTCTGAATTTTCCCATCCATAAGCTCACAAGAAAACTTATTATTAGAGTATTCTACTAATAAATGTGATTTCCATTCAACCAAAATTTCTAATAAAGCATAGGTTGTAGGCCTCCTAGATAATGCATCTGCTACCACATTATTCTTCCCTTTGAAAAAATCTATGTCAAAATCATAGGCTTGGATTTTCCTTACCCACTTATGTTGTCTTTCACTAAGTTCATTTTTCTCCAAAAAGTATTTAAGGTTGTTGTGATATGTTTTGACTATAAACTTGGCTCCCACCAAGTATTTCCTGAACTTAGCTAGTGCATGCATGATAGCTAGCATCTCCTTATCATATGTAGTGTATATTAACTCAGGTCCCATTATATTTCCGCTCCCAAAGATGATAGGATTCTTGTTCTTCATGAGGACTGCCCCAATTCCTTCCCCTGATGCATCACACTCTAGTATGAAGGGATGAGAAAAATTTGGTAATGCTAGGACTGGGAAATTGCTCATGACATTTTTCATCTTGTCGAAATTTTGTTGAGCTACTTCAGTCCACTTCAATGCTCCTTTCCTGGTTAAATTAGTCAAGGGTGCACAACGTTGTGAAAACCATTTAACAAACCTCCTATAATAGGTCCAAATACCAAGAAATCCTCGTATCTCTATGATGTTCCCGGGTGTTATCCAATCCAAGATGGTTTATATATTTTCATGATGAACATGTGCCCCCTTTGCTCCAATAATACGCCCCAAATATTATACCTCTATCATCCCAAACTCACATTTAGACTCCTTGGTATATAAAGATTGCTCCTCCATGATGCTCAAAATATGGACCAGATGCTTGAGGTGATCTTCCCAAGTTTTTCTATAGATTAGCAAGTCATCAAAGAAAACCAAGAGATACTTCCTTAACGGCTTATTGAATATGTGGTTCATGCAAGATTGAAATGTAGTTGGTGCATTAGTTATCCCAAAAGGAATAACTAAAAACTTATAATGGCCATAATGAAACCTGAAGGTCGTTTTGTGGATATCTTGTTCCCTTACATGAATCTGATGGTATCCTAAATGAAGATCAATATTTGAAAAGTATAATGCTTCATGGATCTCATAAAGCAACTCATCAATCCTAGGAATGGGATACATGTTTTTTATTGTCTTCTTGTTCAGGGCTCTATAGTCAATGCACAATCTCATGGTTCCATATTTATTATTAACCAACACAACTGAAGATTAAAATTGGATTGAGCTAGGCCTAATGTGACCCATATCCAACAACTCTTTGATAGCCTCTTCAATTTCATCCTTGAACCTTTTTAGATGTTTGTAAGGTGTGGTGATAATTGTTTTATCTTCTTCTAGCTCAATGGTGTGCTCAAAACCCTTATCTAGTGGTTTCCCATGAGGAATTTTCCCAAATAACCTTTCATTCTTTCCAAGTGTCTTTTGTATGTCTTGGAATAGCGTTGGCGCCCCTCCTGAGTGGTTTGCACCGAAACTAAACACTTTGTTTCATAAGACACATCCTCATGCCTAAATATAGAAGTTGTAGATAAGCTTCCAATTTATTCACCCAAGCCTTAGCAAAATATTTGGTTTCTCCATCAAAGGGGGGAATCTCTGTTTTACCCTCTTTTCACCCCAAATCAATATTTACCCTATGAAAGGCTCTAGGCATGCCCCTATATTTGATTCCACAATAATCTCCCAATGAAACCTGCCTCTTGAACCCTACACTCAAGGTTGCATAACCCCTCTCATATTCTTCAAAGTTGTCCTCTACCTCCATACGTCCTGGGACATGAGCATCATGTTGTTGTGAATCTAGGAAACTTTCCATGTGAAGCTTAGACGTGACTCTGCTACTTCCTGGTACCATGTTGTTTGCACCCCCAAATAGACTTTTCCCCTCAACATGGTCCCTATGACTAGTATTTACGTGATATCTTTCTCCTCCATGATATCCACTATCCCTATTGTTGCCTTCATTACTCTATGGTTCCCTACCATGTACCATATGCATGAGAAGATGTGAAATCATGTCATGTCCTACCTCTAATGCAGTAACCAAGTGCTCATGTCCGTGTTCAATAGTTTTCAAGGATAACTTGAGATCATCTCGTCCCCTGGATAAGTGCTCATGTGTCTCATCTAAATGGTGTTGCATGATCAATTGTGTCTTATCAATAAAGCATTGTAGTTCATGTGTTATTTTTTTCCAATTCCATTGGCACTTCCTGATCAATACCATCTTCTTGTCTTTCCCCCATCATTGTTTATGGTTACTTTGCACATTTTTATTTCTTATTCCTATTTTATCCTTTCATTAGCAGTTCCCACAGGATAGGAGGATTCAAATCTTTGATGCCACTGTAATATCCCCAAGTGGATCTATGAGGAAATTTTCAATTTTTATGTTTTTCTGGTTGAAGGGTTTTGTTAAACAATTCCACCTGTAGATTATTGAGCTTGTGTTTGTGTTTACTTTTTTGTTTGATGGCATAAATAGTTTGGAATGATAGACTTGAGCTTTAAACAACAATAGAATACATGGAAAACAACAACAAGAATATCCACAAACTCAGATTTGTATTTTATTTAATATATAAGATAACCTCAATAAATGAGAAGAACAGATCTGGAAATATATCAGAAATTGGATGATGTGAATTATAGCACCTACAAGATACAATATAAGAGATATATTAGATTCCTTCATGCCTCCACTAGTTGCATACCAAATTTCTCGAAGATTAATCTATTTCCCTTCTGCTTATTGCTAAGTCTTTTGGTTGAGTTGCGCCCCTCTCTGGCTGGAAACTCCCTTCGAAATTTAGCCTCACTAGATTTGGCCTCCAAACCCAAAAATAATTCTAATATCCTAAAGGAATTGGGATGGCTATCACATATGATGATTTCCCTTGCATGTAGCTACAAATCTAACCCCCAAAACATTGAGTCTCTATGGCTAAGTTCACCCTCTAAAGTAAACATGCCCAGATCTAAGAATAAATAAATATGGAGAGAGAAACCCCCAAATAACATCAGGGAATAGTTCTCCATGGATGGAAAATGCTAGTGTATCGAGATCTCCTCCAGACCCAACACCGTAAAGACAAATCTAACTTCTCCTAGACAGGGCGCCCCACTCTGCAGAAAACCCTCAATAATGTGACATGCTTTTCAAATGGTTGTTGAAACTGATCTGAGTTGGATAGAATGGTGAGGGTGGAATATTTCACCACCTTGTCCAATATTGGACTAGGAAAGGAGGGATATTTAACCTATGTGCTAATATCTAGGTTTTATAGGGAAATTCCCCTGCGGACAGGTGAATCCCCTCTTGGGCTCTAGACTCCTAAGACCAAGACAGAAAGGTGATAACGTTGATCACTGACATACCTTTAAACCTAGCTAAACTAATGTATAGAGAAGAGGAAGAAGATGTACCATTTTGCGATGTTTGTCCTCATTCTAGTCTGAGTTGAGCTCCAATATCCAAGCTCCTCGACAAGTCCTACAATCCAATCAAAGACAAAACATGCTTCTTATTCTACTATGATTAGCTTGAAACCAGATATATCTATTAAAGACAAGTTCATGTAAATAAACATAATCTTGAAGGAAACAGGCCAAGCACATATATATTAATGAAAACAAAGTAAAGTGCTTAAAAATGTAGATGTAGATGCAACAACCTCACCAAGCTCTCTTTGTCCAAACCCTTTTCTCAAATGATCCACAAGAAGAATGATTATGCTTCACTGATTATCTTCCTTATGAGATCATAAGTTTGATGCCTTCAATATCTCTCTCTTTCACCATGAAGAGGCCTCCTTATGTAGGCTTGGAGAGGCCTAACCACCTTAGATATTCTTGGGATAGGTTGAGGATCTTTCTCCATCAATTGTGAATCCTCCCTAAAGTCCAGACTTGACCTCATATTCGAATCCAACTAACTCTAGAGATGAGGGGGATTTATCCCTGATTTTCCTCAACAGTCCAAAATTCCCTCAAACAGACCAATGCTCCCTCAAAATGGGGCACAGAGTGTTGCAACACTCCCCCAAAGCAGGGCAGGGACATTGGCACTCCCTAATAGTGGGTAGGGGAGCGTTGGCCTTCAAAAATGACTTTTGAGTGGTTTTTTTCATGGAAAAATATTTGTACTCTTCATCAAATGATTTCTCCTTCTTAATCCAGTCTTTGAGGGTGTCTTTGAAGTGTCCTTGTGATTTCTTTTGAGACACAAAATAGACAAGATGATTGTATGATGTCTGCAACACTTGCGGCACTTGCAACCAAAATGCGAAAGAAAGTAGCCAAGTTTATAAGAAGAAGAAGAAACAAAAAGAGAAAAAGAAGAAGAACCTCTAATACGAAGAAGAAGACATAATGAGATAATAAGTTTGATGCCTTCAATGTCCTCTAATACCACTTCTCGTGAGATCATAAGTTTGGTATCTCTAAATCTCCATCCCTTTTCACCATGAGAAGGCCTCCCTATATAATCTTGGAGAGACCTAACCACCTTAGAGATTATTGGGATAAGTTGAGGATCCTTCTCCATCAGTTGTGGATCTTCCCTAATATCCATCCTTGACCTCATATTCAAATCCAACCAACTCCAGAGATGAGGGATTTTTTTCCTTGATTTTCCTCAACAACCCAATATTTCCTCACACAACCTAGTGCTTCCTCAGAATGGGGCATAGAGTGTTGCAACGCTCCCCCAAAGAAGGGTAGGGAGCGTTGGCACTCCCTGACAGTGGTTAGGGGAGCATTGCCAAAAATTTCCTTAAACAATCCCAACGCTCCACCAAAAGGGTGCATAGAGTGCTGGAACACTCCCCCAAATAAGGGTAGGGAGCGTTGGCACTCCCTGATAGTGGGTAGGGGAGCGCTAGCCTTCAAAATTCATTTTTAAGTGGGTTTTTTCATGGAAAAATCTTTGTACTCTTCATCAAATGATTTCTCCTTCTTAAACCAGTATTTGAAGTGTCCTTGTGTTGTCGTTCGATACATGACATAGACAAGATGACTATATGATATATGTGACACTTACGACACTTGTGGCCAAAATGAGACACTTGAGACACTTTTAATTATGACAATAGGTCATCATTGAAGTGAGTAATTTTGATGTGTAACAGATTCCCCCCAAAGTGCGAAGTTAGAAGAAGGAAACTCATGGCTGAAGTACTTTGTAGAATTTTTCGAGCAAGGGTATAGACGCACAGAACCTGGTAGAAGTTGCACACAACCATCAAACAAATATTATGACACGTTTCAAACCTAAGGCAGACATACCTATGCTTGAGTGATAAAGACTTTCAAGGTATGGCCGCCATAAGATACATTGCGGGTCCATAATTATATTAACAAAAAGTATAGCCACCAAAGATACAATGTGGATCTATACTTCCATGAAATGAACTAATCGTAGCCATGAAAAAATACATAGTGGATCTATGAGATGACAAGGCATAGCCACGGACCAATACAAAGTGGATCTATGTGATAGTATATGTGTCAATATTCAATAGAAACTTTGTCGCTACCTGGTCAAAGTGGATAACAGAGTGATTACTCAACCCAGGGTCTTCTTACCGATCCTGATGTAGTACGAATCTAACCATGCGAATAGATTTCATGATGTCAAATCATGGTAGAAACCACTTGATTACCGGTTAATGAGGTAAACCGTTAACAAGTGCGAGGGAAATCACCGTTGATGTCAATGATTCCCAAGGTACCCTAGTACATTCCAGCAAATGTGAATAGATGAGCTAAAGTCGAACATCTGTGGAATCATCTGATCAGAGGTCAATGATGTAAACCCATTGTCGGAAGCAAGGAGGCCTGCCATTGAGGCATGTAGGTCCCAAGGTACTAACTAGTTTCTAAGTCTAATTCCCAGATAATGTGTTGAAGTCAACAGGAATAGACTCTTCGAAGAAGGGCCTTGATGTATCCCCCATCAATGACACGAAACTAACATAGAGATGTAAATTGGTGGATCAAATGAACATGGACTGACATGGGTATTGAAACAGGAAATTTTTTATGGTTGACTCTCGAGGAAGATACTTCCCTTGAACACTGAGTCACAACAGCAGAAACATGACATGGACCAAAACATGATGATGCAATGGATATTGTGACTTTCATCAGGTGAACCAAAGGAAACTCAGAGGATTGGTTCAGTGTAGAGGTTCATCAGATTAAAATGTATGCAAATACAAAGTGTCATGTTCAAGGAAGACTGTAAGAGTGACTGGTGATGTTTTCAAAAATGGCTTGGCTTGCTTCCTTCAAATTTCCCCCCATACAGATAGACGAGTACCTCTTTTTAATTTAACGAGATCGAGGAGGGTAACACATGCTTGATATAACTAGAATAAGTAAGGGTTCAGTCCCATATGGGCCCTTGAATGTATAGTTTAGCGAGTCCAGAGAAGGAAAACACAGTGGTTTTTCATGTTTAGAGAGTTTGAAAAGTACTTAAAGGAGACTCTAGGGTTGTCCTTTTTCGTAATATTAGTCTCACAAGGACGAAAAAGAGATAAAATATCACTTGCAAGATGCCCTTTCAAAGCTTTTAGCGAGTGTGAAAGGAAACAATATCACTTGGTAGTCTTTTCATGTTTAGAGAGTCTGAAAAGAACTTAAAGACGACTCCAGGGGGTTCCTTTTTCATGTATCCCTGGGAGTCTGAAAAAGAGATAAAATTTTACTCAGTTGCATTCTCATGTTTTTTACGAGAACGAGAAAGAAAAAAGACTAAGCTCGGTATTGGTTTCATTTTGAAACAAGCTTGAAACAAAATTAAACTATGCTTGTAAATTACCAATGTAATTTCCAAAGGTTGGGATACCCACGGATGGTTGGTACTCTGCCCCTAGCTTGAAAATCTAGCGGAATAACTCCAAAATGATAATCAAAGGCTGGATACATGCCCCCCAAGCTTCAAATCATTCACCGACTTTGAGTTTGTCACCAATTTATGTACTAGATGGAGAAAAAGGATACAAGTGGATGAAAAGAAGGCTCAAATATGAGACCTAATGAAAGACTCGACTCGACATCTACGAGATCTAGAGAAAAACTCGACCTGATGGGAGAGGTGATTATTTCATTTTTTAACGAGCTTGACACAGGAAAAGAACTATGCTCAAGGCTCTGGGTTCAATCCCCAGATTTATGTTTCATTTTTTAACGATCTTTCCACAGAAAAGTAAAACTATGCTCGTAGCCTTTGTTTCATTTTTTAACGAGCTTTCCACTGAGAAGAGAAACTATGCTCATAGCCTCTTTTTCATTTTTTAACGAGATTTCCACAGAGAAGAGAAACTATGCTTGTGAGTTATGTTTCATTTTTTAACGAGATTTCCACAAAGAAGAGAAACTATGCTCATGGACTCTTTTTGATCATGGCTTCCAAAAGGATAATGCTCTGGAAGGACACCATGTCAAGGGACAAAACTCAGTCATGGATTCCAAGTGATCTTCACTGGACATAATAATAATTCTCTGGAAGGAACACATGTCGAGGGCCGCGAGAGGGAGATCATGCTCTAAATACCCTACCAAAAATATAACCATGTCAACTGTTGGATCTAATTCATCTTCAATGGAATCTAAAGGCATGGGATATAACGCCACATAATTGACCTGTGGTGGGGGTGACATCGTCTGCATATAAGAACCATTTAGGGAGCTCATTAGGTTGGTAATCAAGTCAAGACCAATGCATGAAAGTTGATCAATATTCACCATTCTTCCATCTTGCGGGAAAGATATCACATGAAAGAGAGTGGACACAATATCTTTCATGGCATAGACATAATCTCTCCCAAGGAGTAAAACGAAATCCAAGGGGTCCTGGACTACCATAACATCAATAAAGACAATTTTCCCTCCCAAAGTTACGAGAAACTGGGGAAGGGTCCCTAAAGGGTGATTGGTTCTTCTATTAAAAGAGAACAAATTCTGGGTAATTGGCACAAGCTGAGGATAACCCAAAGCTTGCCAAGAAATAGAGGACAAAATACTAACAGACGAACCTTCATCTATCAATGCATGAGGAACGTCCCGACCACAAACTTGTACTCTAATATTGAAAGGAATGTGAGAGGGAAGACGAGGTCCAGTTAGCACACCCCAATAAAAAAGGATGGCCTCATTACTTGGAGAGGGTTTCACAAGAGAGGGAGGAATTCCCCCCATCATGGTAGATTCTATATCAACGAGAAAAACATGGGTAGAATTGGGTTTACTCTCTAGCGGGAGAGTAGGATCGATTGATAATGACATCAAATTGACCACTTGGGTTTCATTATCCAAGGGGAGAATGGGGTCGACAGGTGGAAACAGATCGACCGCTTGGGTTGCACTCTCTAACAGGAGAGCGAGATCAACCGAACATGGGATCAGATCAACTACTTTGTCAACTGGTTCAACTAAGGATGTGACCAGATTGATGACATGATCAACCGGACTGACTAATGAAGGGACCAGAGCAACCACTTTGGCACTCGTCATAGGAGGAGTGGGATTGAACACGTTGGCACTTTTCAGATGAAGGGTGGGGATGACAAATGACAAGACTGGATCCATCACTTGGGTTTCACTTTTCAGATGAAAATTGGGGCTGATCGATGATGGAACTAGATCAACTACTTTGGTTAGTGGTTCAACCAAGGATGAAACTATATTGACCACCTGATCAACCGGACTGACCGGGGATGGAACCAGATTTACCACTCCATCAACTAACAATGGGTTGGGGGAAATCTTACGCTAACTAGTTGGAAGTTGAGGCTTTTCCAAAAGAGAAGAAGCCTCATCCATACAAGGACAAAGGTCAAAATAATGATCACCTTTGCATAACATACACGAAAATTTGACACTTGTCTTCTTCTTACCAACCTTAATGTCACTAGTTGGCGGGGTGTCACCAGCATGTCTAGAAGAGGTCGATGATGTGGAGGACCACATTTCTAAGACCTTGGGAAGACCATGGAAATCCCTCAGAAAGTGGTCACCCTTACAAAGACTTCAAGGGAATTTGGGCTTCAGATTCTTTGTTTTAATCTTGTCGACCTCATCAACACTCCCAGTATGATTGATAGTAGTTGGTTGCATGGATCCAACATCTTATATGGTTGGAGGCTTGTTCCTTTTTGGGTTCCTCTTCTTCTTATCTTTCCATTTATTCTTCTTCTTATCAACCTGGCTACTTTCTTTAGAGATTTCACTAGGCAAAGACCATAACATCATAAACCTAATGATGACGACAATAGGTCATCATTGAAGTGAGTAATTCCTATGTGTAACACTAAGGTTTGTCTAGTCAAAACCCTCAAAACACTCAAGTTGTTAGAGCTCAATTTGCAAATAGAAAAATGATCAAGAATCAAGAGTGAGGTGCCCTCATCTTATTTTTATACTCCAGCATTCTAATTCCGACTTAAATTATTGATTGGCTTTCTAAAGTTTGTTTCTTCATATTATCCAATTAGCTTCATTTCCTTATTAGCCAATGTCACTTTAATAATTTGACTTTACAATCTTAAATGACATAATTTGGCCACCTTAGTCCCCTTTTCATGAGACTATAGCCTAGAGGGGGACACCTAGGATAATAAGTATTCTCCATATTGGTCATTTAGAAGGGGATATTACATAAAGTTAGGATAATAAATTTAACCAATGAAGGAATATGAGAAAATTTGAGAAATGAAGAACTATAAACAAAGGAATAGGAATAAGGTCAGTCATAGTTTCTTTGTCAGTCATAGTTCTTGTTGGTATGTTTCTTTGTTGGTCATAGTTCTTATTGGTCATAGTTCATATTGGTATGGTTCCTTTGTCAGTTAGAGTTACTGACAAACGAGAACTCTAACCAATGTTTTTTGGTCATTAGTCATATCTCTTGTCCATAAAAAATCTTATAAGAACCATTACTGACAGGAACTTTGAATTTTGACCAGTGAACTCTAAAGGAACTTTGACCAAATTCAATACAAGAACTTTGATAGATGAAAGAAAAAGAGTAACTTTGATAAATGAAGAACTTTGAACAAAGGAATAGGAATAGGGTTAGTCATAGTTCTTGTTGGTATGTTCCTTTGTTCTTGTCAGCCATAGTTACTATTGGTATGTTCCTTTGTTCTTGTCAGCCATAGTTCTTGTTGGTATGTTCCTTTGTTCTTGGTAGTATTTTCCTTTATTGGTCATAGTTACTATTGGTATGGTTTCTTTTTCAATTAGAATTCCTATCGGTCATAGTTCAATGGTCAAATTTCTTGACCAATAGGAACTTTGACTAGCAATAATTGATAGAAACTTTCATGAAGGTTAGAATTTATATTAATCATAATTCCTTTGTTAAATCTCTTATCATTCATAGTTCCCATCGGAACATTGACAAACAGTCAAAGTTCCTTCGCTAAATTTATTTTTGATCATTTTTTATGTTTGTCATAGTTTCTCGATTAGAGTTCTTGTCGCCTAGAGTTCATGTTGGTCATAATTCTTCAATAATAATTCTTTTTGGTCATAGTTTTTCAGTCATAGTTCTCATCAATGATAGTTCTTGTCAATCATAGTTCCCATCAATAGAGTTCCTACAAGTCAAAGATATTGTCAATCATTGTTCTTTGGTCATAGTTTCTATCAATTAAAGTTCTTGTGATTCATAGTTCCATCATCAAATTTCTTGTTAGTCATACTTTATCAGTTATAATTTATTTATCATAGTTATTGTCAGTCATAGTTCCTTCATCAAAGATCTTGTTATTCAAAATTCCTTAAATTGCAATTTTAGTAATAAAAAAGTTGCAATTTCATCAATAAAACAGTTGAGAAGAAATTCACAATTATAGAAACAATTGAGGAGAATTAATAATTTTTTAATAAAAAAGTGCAATTTCAACAATAGCTGCTCGATCATAGTTCCTATCAATAATAGTTCTTCCGAGTCATAGTTCCACTTGGTAATATTTCTTCTTAGTCATAGTTCCTTGGTCATAGTTCCCATTAGTCATAGTTCCTCGGTCATAGTTCACATCTGTCATCAAATTTCTTGTTGATCATACTTCCTCGTTATAGTTTATTTTTTGACCATAGTTCCTTTGTTAAATCTCTAGCTGGTCACAGTTCTTATCAAAACTCTCACCAACAGTTAAAATTCCCTTGTTGAAGTTTTTCTTAATCACAACTCCTCAATCAAAGTTCTTGTCAGTCATATTTACTAGGTCATAGTTCATGTGAGCCATAGTTCTCTTCTCAGTCATAATTATTGTCAATCATAGTTCCTTAGTCATATTTCCTTCATCAAAGTTCATGCCAACCATAGTTCTTGTTGTTCGTAGTTCCTTATTCAAAGTTCCTTTTAATCATAGTTCCTATCCGTCATAGTTCCTTCATCAAAGTTCCTTTCGATCATAGTTCTTGCATAAAAAATCATTTACAATTCTGACCAACTAAGAACTTTGACCAAGGAAACCCATTTTCTATTTTAAAAGCCTTATCTAGTCAAATCACTAGTACATATTGGAAATTTAGATGTTCTATTTGCGACGTTATGGACAAAATTGGCCATACTGTCGAAAAATAGAGAAAATTTTAAATTTTTTTCTCTATATTTCCTGATAACGTCGCTCTTGCGATGTACTACAGAAACATGTCGCTCTTGCGATGAAGTTAGGAGGGCGTCTCTCTTGCGATGACATTGTATTTTTGTCTCTCTTGCGATGTTGGTGAAATATTCGTCACACTTGCGACGTGGTGGACACTAGGTTTTCCCCACCCCAACGGTCACCTAGTATTTGACCAAGTCAAATTTGACTTGGTCAACTATCATCAAAATTGCGACGTTATAAAATCTATAAATATGTTGCATTTTACGGATGTTGTGACAAGTTTGCTATAATAATGACAATTCAAAAAGGGTATAATCCGGTCTTCTTGGCAAACAAAAAACGGGTATTTTTTTCAGTATATGTATGTGGGGAAGAATGCAAGAAAACATTAGAGGTGGGAAAAAAATTAAAGAGGGTGAAAAGGGTGATGGTAAATGTTACTGCCCTTGCAAAAATTGTTGTACTAGACGTCCTGAAAGATTTTTAATAGCAACAGCTAAAACAAATTGTAGAAAATATGGGCACATGGACGAGGGATCAAATGAATATCGTCCCATGGTAATTAGCTATATATATATATATTCATTATGTGTTTTAATATTTATTGTATTCTCAAAATTTTATATTGTTTTATACATGCACTATTTTTTCATGATTGTTTGTAATTATAAAGATAGATTTGCCCCCTAATTTTATGCACAAAGCACCAAGTAGTAGCAGAAATGATGTTGTACAAGATGAAGAACTTGAAGCAGATAATGAAGATCAAGTTAATGATCCCATGAAAGTAGATGACAATAATAACATAGTTCAAGATGATGGGACAAATAAAATGATCCAAGACTTATTCAGTCATCCAGATGAGGATCATGGGGACAGTAGTGATGGTATTAATGATAAACCTCTGATTTAAAAGGAAAATAAACGACTTTATAAAGGATAAAGAGAAAATATTCTCTCCACTACATTGTTGTCGGTGAACTTAAAGGTTACAAATCATTTGTCGAACACTTGTATGACACAGATCCTAATGTATGTAATATGTTTCATCACATCTACATAATCGTTGACTTTTCCCCATTTTTTTAGTGTTAATTAATGTGTAAAATAAAAATGCAATATTTACAATTACTATTCTTTACATTAACTATTTATTTTTTATGTTTTAGATTGTTAGGTGAATTTTAGTTTCCCTCATCAAATATTTTACTTCGCGCATATCGATATTTACATGCCACTATGAAAGACATTGGAATGGAGTATCAAAGTATAGATGCATGTCCTAATGATCATATTATATATTATGGACAACATGCGTCGAAAACAAAATGCTCGGTATGTGGTATCAGTAGATATCGAACTAATCAACTAACAAAAATGGTCCCTCGAAAGGTTCTATGGCATATTCCCATAATTCCATGTTTGTAGCAATTGTTCAGGTGCCAAATCATATCACAGTTTATGGATTTCCATGAACAAAACAGAATTGAAGAGGGTGTTCTTCGAATGCCTGCAGATGGTTATGTATTTAAGGAAATTGCTGCAGGATGGCCATAATTTACAGATGAACCTCGTAATGTTAGGCTTTCATTGGAAATTGACGGTGTTAATCCATTTGGAGAGCTTCAGTCTGCTTACTCAGTGTGGCCTATTTTTGTTATCAACAATAACATTCATCCTTGGATGTCAATAAATAGGGAGCACATAATGTTGACAATGATTATTCCAGGTATTTGTTTACATTAATTTTTCGAATTTAAATTTTTCATTTTTCTCTTTTTTGCATAACATATTTTATTTATTTATTTACGTATATATACATACCATGGTAGTAATTTTGTGTAATTTCAAATAATTAGGTAACTACCAAGTTAAATATATGAATGTGTATATCGAGCCTCTTATGGACGAGCTACTAAAGCTATCGGAGGACATCATTATGTATGACATATGTAAACCAATTGGGCAGAAGAGATTTCAATGTCGTGGAATACTTTTATGGACAATTCATGATGCCCCAGGACTAACACATTTTTGTGGTATATAACGTTCCATATTGCACGCTTGAATGTTATATAATTAATTGAATATATCATGCATGTTGTTTAAATAATCATTTTGTATATTAATAATTCACATTAATCCATCTATTGCAGGTCTTCAAACAAAGGGTACATTTGCATGTCCACTTTGTGTTCCTAAGATGAAATCTCGTCGGTCAAAAAGTTTAGGAAATGAGGTTTTTGATGAGTATAGACACTTCCTCTCTAAGAACCATAAGTATCGTACTACCGAAAAAGATCTTTTCAAAGGGAAACAAGAGACTGGACTAAAACCACAAAGAATGACACCTCGCCTATGGAAGTTGGCATATGACAGAATTAATCCTTGAGGTACGCATTTTGTTTATGTATCGTAAATGGAATCATGTTTTGAAATTTTATTTTAATTATTCATTTTATTTTACTGCATTTGATAAATAATGTTCTTATTTTTTTTATGCTTCATCAATGTCGTCGTCATGAAGGTAGTAATAATGGACTTCCATGAGGAATGAAATGTTATCCCACTCAATTCATGAGGTTGCCTTACTATGAGGACCTAAAAATATTTCATTTATTTGATACAATGCATATTGGGAAGAATGTGACAGAAACATTATGGCAAATCATAGATGGCAGGAGGGATACAGAAAAAAAAATGTCAAAATTTGTAATGACATTTAGGAAGCCAATCATGCAATGAAAATTGTGATCTGATCAAATAATGATGGAGACCAAAATAACCTTCCATGGTTATTAACAGAGCAACAAAGTAATGGTGGAAAAAAGCTCATTCAAAAAATTAAATTTCCCACGGGTTTTTGTTCAAACATAAAGAATATCTTAACGAAGAAAGGTGAATTTGGTGGGGTAAAAACACATGATTGGAATACCTTCATTAAGGTAATTAATCATTTTAGTATTCATATTTAGATATTGCTCGTATATATTTTTTGAGATTTTTATTTTTTTTGTCTAGTTTTGAACAAGTAACGATTCATTTTTATTGTTACAGTATGTTCTACCTCTATCTCTCCCAAACAACTTTGACAACAATGTCAAACAAGTTATATATGATCTTGGAAAATACATGAGGTAAGTAGTTGAAATATATATGCAAAAAAAAAATCATTTTTTTGTTGTACTTAATGACATGTGTTTTACTTGTAATGTAATATGTATTATGTTTTGTTGAAACATGTTATTTTATTGCGTCATGATCTGTAGATGGTTTTCATTGAAAGAAATCCATGAAGATGATACAAAGTATTGGAAGAGAGAAATTTCTCGACTAATGTGTGAAATGCAGAAGTATCTACCTCCATCATTTTTCAATGCACAAGAACACTACCTCATACACCAAATTGAGGAGATTGAAATGTGTGGACCTGTACACACAAGGTCAATGTGGATGGTGGAGAGGCACTTGAAATCATTGAAGACACTTGGTTAGACAAAGAGAACGTCCTGAGGGTTCTATGGTGGAGGGATATATGGTATATGAATCCATGGTGTATATTAGTCAGTATCTTCCTAAATTAGCAGTGCAAGCTATGCATGCAGTGTATTGCATTTGGGATGTGAACTCCATCAAAAAAATTGAAAGGGAGAAGTTGTTGGGGAAAGGTACAATGAAGAAAGTTAGAGGTAATTAAATTGTGGATATTTTTAATAAATATAATTTTTTCATTATTTTGTGTATATGATCATACTCATTTAATATTTATTCTTTCATCATTTATTAATATTTACCATGGTTATAACTAATATTTAATATTGGTGAATTGTGATTTTTTGATCGGTTAGTTACTCAAGATTGGGATGCACTACATTTATATAGTGCAAACAATCTTGACTGGATGAAGGTATGGATTGATAGATGTAAAGAACGTCATGAAGGTAGGTTATCATGGAAAGAACTGTTTGAATTGGTTAGAGAAGCTCGTCATAATGGAGATTCTGATGTTACGCAAAGGGAAATAGATTTAGCATATTGTTTAAAAGATGGAAAGGAAAGCAAATTCACCCATTTTATTCAGTTATTTCATATTATATTAATGTGAATTTAGGTGTGTTTTTTTCATATTATACTTTCCAATTTATATTAATTTGTTTATTATTAATTAACAATGTATCTTTTACATGTTTGGCATATTGTAGTTGAAACACCACAAAGCTATGTGGTGCAATGGTCGTAAATTTTGAATCAAAAAGTTGGATGAAACCAACAAAACTTTTGATAGTGGGATAGCTGTAGCATTCCAAGTCACTAATGTTTCCTCTAGGAGTGACAAATGTCCTCGATAATCTGAAAATAGATACTATGGGTTTTTGAATGATATAATTGAGTGTGACTTTAATTCCTTCAAATTAGTTCTGTTTGATGTCAAATGGTATAGGTTATGAATGCATGAACATGATAAGGAAAGAACCATTATTCAACATGCCAACAGATTTTCGATGATTAAAACAACAATTTTTGAAAAAGAAAATGACCGCTATGCTTTTCCAAATCAATGTGAACAAGTCTTTTACTCAAAGGTTCCAAGTAAGAGGGAATGGTCATTTGTTGTTAGATATTTTCCAAGAGGAAGGCCAGTAAAGTATACTATAGATGAAGAAGATGATATTGAAGAATAAGATGATGTAGAGATAGAGAAGGAAGAATATTGGTCGACAGATGAAGAAGAAGGAGAAGATGAATCGGGCGTAGGAGACAATGCGACAGTTATTGATGACGATATCGATGAAGATATGCTCGAAAATGACATTGATGATGATGACGATATCATCAATCCTTTCAACATTGTTTCTGAACCGGATACTGATACAGGTGTCAAGTTGGATGATCAAGAATAAGATACAGAAGAAGGATGATACAAATGTTGCATTGGTCGATGAGGTACGTAACTAGATATTTTAATTTGTATGAATTATTCTCTTTAAATAATTTTTTTGTGTGGGTTAACTACATGTTCTTAAGTTTTATTTCATTTTTGTTTTGGTAGTTTATATGCATGATTACTATGTTTCTTTTGTTTTTTTTCTATTTTATAGATTAGTTATTAGGGAATTGAGAGTGGTGTGAGGGGGGAGGGGGAGGGGCCATATGAGCTTCCACCTTCATGTGGTTGGCCTTGTTTAGTAGAGAATAAATTATTCTTGAAACCAGGAGAAGTTCATTCATTCATATTTATACTCAAATATCACTCACAGACCCACTCTATGTACCATCTCATCTCATCCTCATTTCATTTTAATTTTCTTGATCGAATTTTAAAGGAAACAACTATTAAAAGACATTGTACTAGGGCTAGAGTACATGATGGGAAATAGTGACATGTGAATGGGGCCAACGTTGAAATTTTTTCAAAATGTTTTTGTATGCACCAAAATTTGACATGGATACTCTGTCCACATTTGACATGCATCGAAATTTGATATGGATAGTATGTTCCATGTCAAAATTCAAGATAGTTCTGAAAAAAGTTCTATAGAAGGGAAGTTCCATGTCAAATTTCAAGATAGTTGCGACAACGATTGTATAGAAGGGAATGATGAATGATGACAATGAGAGGTGAAACATGATGAACGTTGATGAAAATGTGGACAATCTAAAAGATTATGTGGGGACATAATACATTCTTGAGTCTTGGAACCCTCCCATACCATCAAGGCATGTTTCTAGTCTAACCATGTCAAAATTCGATGCATACAGGAGCATATTGAAGAAATTTCAACGTTGTCCCCATTCACTTCTCATCATGCGGGGTCAGTGCATGACATTTTTGGTGGGTGAATTGGAAGTTCCATAACATTTCAAGAGATTTCCAACAAATATTCTACAAACAGAAACAATGAATGATGACAATGAGATGGCCATTAAGAATGTTGTTGCAAACATGGACGTTCTCAAATATTATGTGGGGACATCAGACATCCTTGAGTCTTGAAACACTCCCATACCATCAAGCCATGTGTCTAGTCTAACCATGTCAAATTTTGATTCATACATGCACAATTTGAAGAAATTTGAACATTGGCCCCATTCACTGCTCACTATGTGGGGTCGGTGCAAGATGACATTTGTGATGGGTGTATTAGAAGTGCCATGACATTTCAAGAGAGTTCCAAAAATGATTCTATAGATGGAAATGAATAATGATGACAATGAGACATCCATTATATTGAACATTGATGCAAATATGGATGATCTCAAGTATTATGTGGGGACATCAAACATCCTTAAGTATCAAAACCCTCCCACACCTTCAAGGCAACTATCTAGTCTAACCATGTCAAATTTGATGCATACAGGAACATATTGAAAACATTTCAACGTTATCCCCATTCACTGCTCACTGTGTGGGGTCGGTGGAAGAAATTTTTTATGGGTGTATTTGAAGTTCCATGTCAAATTTCAAGATAGTTTCGATAATAATTCTATAGAAAGGAATGCCAAACATTGGCAATGAGACGTGCATGATGAGCGTTGATGCAAATGTGAATGATATCAAATATTATGTGGGGACATCATACATCCTTGAGTCTTGAAACCCTCCCATACTATCAAGGCATGTGTCTAGTCTAACCATGTCAAATTTTGATGCATACAGGAACATATTGAAGAAATTTCAACATTGGCCCCATTCACTACTCACTATGTGGGGTCGGTGCATGGCATTTGTGGTGGGTGAATTGGAAGTTCCATGAAATTTAAAGAGATTTCCAACAAATATTATACATATGGAAATGACGAATGATGACAATGAGACATCCATTATGAACGTTGATGCAAACATGGATGATCTCAAAGATTATGTGAGGACATGAGACATCCTTGAGTCTTGAAACCCTCCCATACCTTCAAGGCATGTGCTTAGTCTAACCATGTCAAATTTTGATGAATGCATGCACAGTTTGAACAAATTTCAATGTTGACCCCATGCATTGCTCAATGTGCGAGGTCAATGCAAGATGACATTGGTGATGGGTGCATTGGAAGTTCCATGACATTTCAAGAGAGTTCCGAAAAAGATTATATAGATGGAAATAGTGAATGATGACAATGAGACATGCATTATATTGAACGTTGATGAAAACATGGACGATCTCAAATATTATGTGGGGACATCAAACATCCTTAAGTTTTGAAACCCTCCCACACCATCAAGGCAAATATCTAGTCTAACCATGTCAAATTTCAACACATATGGGAACAGATTGAAAAAATTTCAACGTTGGCCCCATTCAATGGAAGAAATTTGTGATGGGTGTATTGGAAGTTCCATGTCAAATTTCAAGATAGTTCCAATAATGATTCTATAGAAGGGGATGATAAATGTTGACAATGAGAGGTGCAGCATGCTGAATGTTGATGCAAATGTGGACGATCTCAAAGATTATGTGGGGACATCATGCATCCTTGAGTCTTGAAACCCTCCAATACCGTCAAGGCATGTTTCTAGTCTAACCATGTCAAATTCCGATGCATACAGGCACATATTGAATAAATTTCAACGTTGGCCCCATTCACAGCTCACAATGCGGGGTTAGTGCATGCAGACATTTGTGGTGGGTGAATTGAATCTTCTACGACATCAACTCAACTTGGTAATTAAATAATCAAACCCTCCTTAAGTATTATGCGGGGACATAAAACATCTTTAAGTATCGTGATGGGTGTTATGAGATCCTTAAGTATTATGTGGGTTCGATGGAAGAAATCTATGATGGGTGTATTGGAAGTTCCATGACAAATTTCAAGATAGTTCCAACAATGATTCTATAGAAGGGAATGACAAATGATGACAATGAGAGGTGAAACAAGATGAACGTTGATGCAAATGTGGACGATCTCAAAGATTATGTGGGGGCATCATACATCCTTGAGTCTTGAAACCCTCCCATACCGTCAAGGCATGTGTCTAGTCTAACCATGTCAAATTTCGATGCATACAAGCACATATGGAATAAATTTCAACGTTGGCCCCATTCACTGCTCACTACGTGGGGTCGGTGCATGACATTTGTGGTGGGTAAATTAAATCTTCTGCGGCATCAACTCGACCTGGTAATCCATTAATCAAACCATCCTTAAGTATTGTGCGGGGACATCAAACATCCTTAAGTATTGAAACCCTCCCATACCTTCAAGGAAACTATATAGTTTAACCATGTCAAATTGTGACGCATACAGGAACAGATTGAAAAAATTTCAATGTTCACCCCATTCACTGCTCATTGTGTGGGTTGGCTAGAAGAAGTTTTTGATGGGTGTATTGGAAGGTCCATGTCAAATTTCAAGATAGTTCCGACAACGATTCTATAGAAGGGAATGACGAATGATGACAATGGGAGGTGCATGATGAGCGTTGATGAAAATGTGGACGATCTCAAAGATTATGTGGGGACATCATACGCCTTGAGTCTTGAAACCATCCCATACCATCAAGGCATGTGTCTAGTCTAACCATGTCAAATTTCGATGCATAAAAACACATATTGAAGAAATTTCAACGTTGGCCCCATTCACTACTCACTATGCGGGATCAGTGCATGACATTTGTGGTGGGTGAATTGAAGCTTCTGTGACATCAACTCGACTTGGTAATTCAATAATCAAACAAAGTGGTTAAATCCACTTTAACCAAGATAATCAACAATAGGTCCACTTGATTTAATGAAGTCAATTTATTGATGGTTCATCCATTGGGGTTGGAAGCTAGGAATCAAACCTAGTAGAAATTGGCATTGGAAAGAGGAATGAAATTATGATTATGTTCAAAATTATCCAGTTTTTGTTGCTAGTGTTACCCCTCATTTTACATGAGGCCTACACTAGTATTTTTTCACTACTCTTGTGATTTTCATCACAAAGATAGGTTTACAAGTTGATCTTTGGATGGCCTAGGGGTTTCATGGTCTTATGTCCTAGATCATGAAGGAAGATTCCCACTTATGGATGTTTATTGCACTTATGTTTATGCTTATTATTGAGGACACCCACATTTCTTGGAGCCTTATTGCACTTGCTTTCGTTATGATTCCTCATGTGGGAACCCCTCTTGCAAACTCACCTTGTGTTGCATTTGGGCACCCAACCTTGCCCAGACCATCTTGAAAAAGTTAAGTTGAAGCCAAAATTGCTCCTTATCCGACATCTAGCTCATATTCTTACCTAGTGCTCCCTTGTGTGGCCCTTTTTGTGCCTTTCATGTGGGTGGGTGCACCTCTTTCCAGCTCGCCTTGCGTTGTGTTTGGGTGCTCTGCCTCATTTTTGTTACCTTTCCTCTTGTGGGTGCCCCTCTTTCCAACTCGCCTTCCTTACCTTTGTGAACCCTACCTTGTTTTCGTTACAATTCCTCATGTGGGCACCCCTCTTACAAACTCACCTTGCATTGTGTTTGGGCACCCAGGCTTTCTCGAGCCATCTTGAAAACATTAATTCAAAGCCAAAATTAATCCTTATCCGACATCTAGCTCGTCTTCTTGCCTAGTGTTCCCTTGTGTGGCTATTTTTGTGCCTTTCATGTGGGTGGACACACCTCTTGCTAACTCACCTTGCATTGTGTTTGGTTATCTGCCTCATTTTTGTTGTGTTTCCTCTTATGGGCACACCTCTTTCCAACTCGCCTTACCTTGCCTTTGGGCACCCTGCCTTGTTTACAATAACTCATGTGGGCACCCCTCTTGCAAACTCACCTTGTGTTGTGTTTGGGCGCCTAGCCTTTCCTGGGCCGTCTTGAAAAAGTCAAGTCAAATGCATTCGCAGGTCACTAGACATGAGCAACAGTGACACAAATTAGTGCACAAATTGGTTGACACAAGTTTTAAGTTTGCATCAGCCTTTCTTCGTTTTTCTTTCAGGTTCTACATTGTATATTATACATTAATGTATCTGTGTCATAGTTGTGATGAAAAATCCCTCTTTTTTCAGTCATTGTTTAATCAACACAATAAAAATAGGTCCTTGTATTACTAGATGTGGCAATGTGTATACTGTCAAAAAAAAATTAAAGGAAAAATGAAAAGACATTGTACTAGGAGTACTAGACATGGGCAACAATGACTTGCGAATGGGGCCAACGTTGAAATTTTTTCAAACTCTTTATGTATGCACTGAAATTTTACATGGATAGACAATTCACACTCCTTAATGATATGGTAGGGTTTCTAGACTCAAATTTGACTCACATTACACCCACTTGTTTTGGTAGATGAATTAAGGAATTACCTTAAGACACCTTTCACAACCCTGTAGGCGACTTATTCTTATGTTTGAATTTCATTCAAGTTGATGAATACTGGTGCAACATTTCAAAGGGCCATGGATCATTCGTACCATGATTTTATTGGTAAGGCGATGTTTGATTATCAAGATGATCTCATTATCTATTCCAAGGTTATGGAACAACATTTCTTCCATATTAAAGAATTTTTTTCATGTAGAATGTATGGAATATCTATAAACCCCCAAAATTGTTGTTTTATATCACATACTTAATTAAACCCCTATAGAATATTTATAAACCCCCCAAAATATTTTTTTTCTATGGAATATTTATAAACCCCTAACTCCTATAACATGTAATACTTAATTAATCTCTAAATTCTATAACTTCTAACCATATAATCACTAAATCTTAGAACCATTATCATCCATAAACCCTAATATAACTCCAATAATGTCTAACTCTTTATAGA
>ML797286.1:304167-314702 GCA_009831015.1 Picea engelmannii | reverse complement strand
GTTAAATTATTTAAAGAATTTAAGGATGTCTTCGCATGGACTTACGAAGATCTTAAGACATTCGATCCTAACATTATACAACATGTTATCCCAATGAAGCCCCAAACCTTGCCTTTCCAACAGAAACTGAGGAAAATGCATCCCAAATTAGAACCGACCGTACAAAAAGAATTGAATAAACTCCTTGGTGCTAAAATAATTTTTCCTGTTAGACATACTAAATGGGTATCCAACCTCGTCCCAGTGCGGAAGAAAAACGGGAAAATTTGAATTTGTGTTGATTTCCGAAACCTCAACAAAGCGTCTGATAAAGATAATTATCCTGTCCCTCCCATGGAACATATACTTCAACAAGTATCTGGCTCCGAGAGGCTGTCCTTATTGGATGGTTTCTTCGGATACAACCAAGTCTTAATGTCTCCGTCAGACCAATTGAAAACTACCTTCCATACTCCATGGGGCACTTATGCTTATCGCAAAATTCCCTTTGGATTGATTAATGCTGGTGCTACCTTCCAGAGAGCAATGGATATTGATTTCCGAGGCTTGATCAATCACTCCATGGTAGTCTACCTAGATGATGTGACCATTTATTCCAAAAACAAAGACGATCATCTAGCTCACCTACGAGCCATTCTACTACGATGTCATAAATTCGGCATCTCCTTGAACCCCAAAAAGTCTATCTTTGTTGTAGAACAGGGTAAATTACTAGGATTCATTGTGTCTAGTGATGGAATGATTATTGACCCCGAGAGGACCCAAGTCATCGCTAAACTTCCTCCGCCTACCTCCAAGAAATCCATGCAGTCCTTCCTTGGCCAGATAAATTTCGTGAGAAGGTTTGTCCCCAGTTTCTCCGAAATGGTCAGGCCTCTCCGGAACCTGATTAAGAAGGACACCCAATATCATTGGGGACCCACTGAAAACCAAGATTTTAACGATATAAAGAAGGCTATAATTGATGCTCCATCTCTCATGAGTCCTGACTTCTCTCAAGACTTTACACTCTATACTTTTTCCTCTGATCGTTCCTATGCCGTCGTTCTAACTCAGAAAAATGTCGAGAATAACGAAGTACCCATCGCTTTTATGAGCTCTGCTTTCAAAGGCGTTGAACTTAACTACCCAGCGGTCGATCGGCAAGCCTACGCTGTCTTTGAGGCAGTTAAGCATTTTCGGTCTTATCTTCTGAAGTCAAGAACCAAGGTCATTATTCCTTACCCTGCAGTTAGGAACTTGTTAGTGCAAAAAGAGTTAGGAGAGAAAAGAGCTAACTGGGTCACCTCCTTGCAAGAGTTTGACCTAGAAATCACTCCAGCCCAGATCGTGAGAGGCCAAGGGTTGTGTAAATTGGTAGTTGATTCAGAAACTGAACAACAAGAAGATAGTGAGACGTCATTCCTTGAACAATGCGATCAGAGTATGATCTGTTGTACACAAAACCTCGTAATTCCTTGGTACGACGACATTAGACATTGTCTTCAACATGGATCAGCACCTCGTCACCTTGACCCTACCAAAAGAAGAGCATTGAGACTAAATTCTGCCTCCTTTCATCTAGTTAACGGTATACTGTTTCGTCAGAATTTTGATGGCGTACTGATGCGTTGTCTCAAAAAGGATGAAGCAGAGAAAGTTTTGCTCGAGTTGCATGCAGGAGAAGCTAGTGGTCACTTCGGTGGCGATACCACTGCTCATAAAGTCTTAAGAGTCGGTTATTACTGGCCAACACTTTTTAGAGACGCTCACGCCTTGTGCCGAAAATGTATTATTTGTCAGAAAGCGTCAGGGCGATTGCAAAAACCAGCCTTTCCCTTGCAGCCCGTTACAGTCGATTCTCCTTTCCAGCAATGGGGCCTTGATATCATTGGTCCTATTAACCCTCCATCCTCACAATAGCACAAATACATTGTGACAACCACTGATTACTTTACTTGATGGTCTGAAGCCGCCGCACTAAAAACTGTGAACACAAGTCAGGTGATCGCCTTTTTGAACTCGCATATCATTACCCGTTTTGGCATACCTGATTGTCTAGTCTTCGATAACACTTCATACTTTTCTTCTCTTGAAATGAGTGAGTTTGCCTTGGAAAAAGGAATAAAGCTTAAGTATTCTGCTAGTTACTACCCCCAGGGTAACGGCTTAGCAGAATCAACCAACAAGAACTTAATCAAGATTATCAAGAGAACCGTGGCTGAAAATCACAAGAACTGTCACAACGCACTGCTGAATGCATTGTGGGATGATAGGGTGAAATCCAAAGCTGCTATAGGTAACTCCCCCTTCTTCCTCATTTATGGTAGAGAAGCCATTTTACCTCCGCATGTTCTTCTTCCTTCGCTCCAATTGTCACAAAAGGTTCAAGAAGAAGAATGTCCCCCTTTACAAAGCTGTATTAACGCTCTGATGAAGTTAGAAGAAGTAAGAACCCAAGCGAAGCATAAACTAGATCAACATCAACAACTGATTAAAAGCTGGTTCGATTCTAATTCTGCTTCTGATAGGAATTTCGAAGTAGGCGATCTCGTCTTAAAGTGGGATAAATCAAACGAAGGGAATGGTGAACATACTAAATTTCAGAATTTGTGGCTTGGGCCATTCTTGATTGCTGAAAATTTGGGTCCTAGTTCCTTTCGTTTGCAGAATCTTGAAGGACAGCTTGACACCTACACGGTGAATGGCCAAGTCCTGAAAAGATATTTTGCCTGATTTCTATCCTTGTATATTATCTAAATATTTCTTTTGTTTTCATTTTTTTTGCACTAGTTTTTTATGATTTGGATTTGATTGATCAGTTTGGTGTGTTTTTTGTGCATTTGAAACATATGCATGCTTATACACTGAGTCATTCAGACATAGATCATGGAAAAATCTCTTCGCTGAAATAACTCCTGAAAGATTGTACAAACATCAGTAATAGGTATTTCTGAAAATGATATTGGAAAATGTTGTTTGAAATAAGTTTAGTATCTCGGTCTCTAAGTGAAGTTTGTCATGGTTATCCTTACCTTTTTACGCTGTTCCTTTTCCGTAAAGGAATGACTCAAAAGGATGTCTCCCTGTCATAGCAAGTTGTTTTAGAAATAAAACATTTCTGGAGCTGAATCAAGGACAGTATTACAAAATTCTGATGAGGTCTAAAAATATGACAAAATACTAAGATTTTTCAGCGTCACCCCGCTCAAGCTATTCAGGAAAGAAAAACAAAATAAAAATATTATGAGCTGTGGGAAGTGTTTGTAAACCCGTCGGGATACTGAAAAGGTCCGCTGGCAGCAGGTAAATGCAAGCATGGTGCCAAGACAACTTCGCTGGGGTACTGAACAAGCTCGCTGGTAGCGAAGCAATGTCAGGTAAATGAAAATCTGAAAATTATAAGAAACCTCTTTTAATGTCCTTTATTCTAATCTAGAGCTTCTTGATAGGATAAAGACGTCCGAGTGGGTTAAATGGCAACCCTGTCGAGGCTATGGACGCCTGCTGGCAGCAATGGCCATGCCAACAGTATTGAAGATTTTATCATAAAAATCATGACTTGTAGATCTTTAAGACTGTTATTAGTTTGCATCTTTTAAAACATCGCTGGAAAAGATAGTTGATGATGATGTAGTACAATTTTTGGTTGTTGTTTTGAGTTGAAATATTCTTTGTTGTCTTGTCCTGAATTCATTTCTTATGACAGAGATAACTGCTTCGCCCAGCGTGTCGCCATTGTTGGCAGCCAATTACATTTTTTTATTTTGCCCTAAAAGCTGCCTACACCCCTTGTCTTCTAAAACGACAATTCATCGTCGCATTGTGCTTCTAAACATTTGTTTCATTTTTACGACGATTGCATTTTAGTTTCACTACAGTTTTCACAACTGAAAGTGTGAAAACACCTCTTTCGTTGCTCTTACTGTCATCATTTTTTATTAATTTACTGAAAAACACTTGACCATTGGTTTATCACATCGTTGCAAAAGTTTCTTCAAACTATATCCATGCACTTTAAATTGCGCAACTTGGTCTTTGATAAAGTATTGAAAATATTAAGTTATGAGTCATGTTTGATGACATAAAAGTCATAATTCATTTTGGTTTTATATATGACATGATTCTTGTTGTTTTGAACTCTTAACTTATCATTTTCATATGTTCATTAGTTGCAATGTTTTTACATTTTGATTATGCAAAAACACATCGGCAATACTATAAGTTTGATATCATAAGTTTGAAATGGTTTGAGTTTTGTAAGGCGCATTGATCAACCTTTGGGATTTTCGATTTTATGGTTTGAACCTTTGCTCGATGCATTGTTTTGTGAGTTTGATATCACATGGAACGAACTGTGTATTGATTTGATTTAATCAACATTGGTTTGGTACGTTTGAATGACACATTTGGATCGTGGTTAATGCTGAACTTAGTGTTGATTTGAATTTAACACTTGGCGCATGATTATCACTTATGGTGGTGGTTCTGATTTGGATGAATGGCACGTTGATATGATGATTCGCCTATTTGTTGGCCGATACGAATGGTTTAAGTAATTTTTATTATAACAACAGTGTACATGGTCATTAATACAATGCGTGGCTGTGGTAATCCCACCACCTTCGCACGCATGTAGTTAATTCATGCATCTTTGAACGCTGAATTGGTTAAACCCTATCGTTTTTGACCCTGTTCTTTGTTTGTTTAGCTCAAACCCTACCATGTACCGATGCCATGGCTCCTGTCGTAAGAGCAGAGCCCAACAGGTGCCAGGCCCTGTTGATGTTTGATGGTGCATTTAACATCTTGAAAGAGTTCTGGCGGTTGGCTTTTATAAGGAAATTTGATGGTTACAACATCACTGTGTCTCGACAATTTGCATTGTCGTTTGATGGCTATCGAGCCAAAGTTGGAGATGTCCAGCTTGAAATCACTGAACAATTCCTCATCTCGGCAACTAGCTTGCCTGTTACGGGACAAAAATGGTCTAAAAACTGCAAGGTTGACGATGTCCCGTGGACATTGTTATTTCAGTCTCGAACAGTGGACTCATGTGACAAAGGTTTGCCTGCGAAGATGTTGAAACCTCGCTGGTATGATCTCTTGATGATTATCAAGCAATTCGTTACGTGTGAAGGCAGGTATGGTTTCGTCTTCCTGTTTCACCTGCGTTTATTAATGGTGTTTATGGGTTTTGAGCTCAGTATGCCCCATTATTTGCATCGAATCTTATTCAAAATGGCTAAAAGATACAAGCACACCCAAGCTGACACCAGCCTTTTCCATTTAGGTTTGATTAAGTTGATAGTGGTTTACGAGTTAAGGTTGCATGGTGATTTTTGGGCTGATTTCCTCAGCCGTAATCATTTCGAAGAGTTGGACCCTCCACAGGTTGATAAGCCCGTGGTAACCGAGACCAAGCCTACCCCTGTGCCTTATAATATTTTACTACCTAAACATGAACCCGACACACCTACAAGTTTACCTATGGCTGTGACTAAGCGAGCTGAAGTGGATAAACCCACAACCAGAAAGCCGAAACCTAAGATTGGTACTAATACTCGAGGCAAGAAAAATGCAAGACTGATCTCGCGCATGGCGAGGAATAAACCCAAGCCCCCTGTTAAATTAGAGCCTATCACGGTCAGCGAAGACTCAGATTCTGAAGTGGAACGATTTCTCGCCGAGGAGTATCCTTACTCCAAGGGCTTGTGTAACAAACCTCCTTACGATTTCGTTAAAAACTTACCTCCCTGTCTGCGGGATAACCCTGATTTTCCCGGTATTAAACCATCCCATGAAACCCTCGGGGAATCATCAAAACCCCTTTCTGTTCAAAATATTGATGCACCTTGTGATCAGTGTGGACTGTGGTTAGAGAGATATTACTTGGATGTACCTACGTTACAGTCCAGAATCCACGATTTGGAAAGCCAAGTGGCAAATCTCACTGGCCAGAAGGCAAAGGTGCAACCCAATGATAAGAAGCAACGAACTGCTGGGTCAATCCTGTTCAAGAATGTCGAATCTGCTACCGCTATTGTCAATTCAAAATTGACATAGTTTTAGCAACTGTGATGGTATAATATCCACTCATTTATATTATACTCTATGTACATATTTCACTTGCTTTGTTACATAGGCATGCTCTGTTGTACATAATTTTGTTATGATTTAAGATTCGGTTGGATTTGTTTTCGATTCGATGGATCGTCGAGTAGATATGATTGTTCAAATTTAACTACAGTTGAATGCCCTGATGATAAGTGAAGTTGTTTAAAATAGGCTGATTTTGTGATACAGCCAATGCTACGATTGGAATTGGTTATGTTTTATCTGAATGTAATTGATAAATGGGTTAAATTTTCTTTCAACATCTTGTGACAAAATCTGATGCTGTTCTGATTATACATATACGATTTGCAACTAATTCGATTCTCATTATTTGTTTGGATTGGATTCTGTTCAGATAGCGCTTCTATAATCCGATTATAATGGAAGTTATTTGCGCATCGTGTTTGTAATTAAGAGATATCAATTTGTTGTTGTGATTAAAATTGGTAAATGATAACCATTGTTTTCGGTTATACCTGTGAAATGTTTGAAACCCAGCGAACGAATCCCGTGACTGGATTTTATGGATATAGTTACGTATGAAATCATGACAAGATTTCTATATTGGCAGTGAATTTAACGATATGAATCCTATGAAAATCTATGATAATTGTATCTCATACGATTTGGTTTATCATCAATTATATTCATGAAACAGTTTTGTTAAGATTTGATTCAATCTTATGTAAATCGAAAAACAGATCATTCCTACTCTATCCCGATTGTATCCTGCTTGATTTGGTTTGATTGAAAGGATTATTTTTATTGAACCATTTGATTATTAAAAGATCATTTGATTCGATTTGATTTGATATCTGGTCCTGTTTACTATTCCAGACCAGCTACAGAATCAGAAGATTCTGTAGCTGAGTCTATAGAAGTCATTTTATTTATTATTCTCTTAATAAAATACTCCTCTAACTTGATCTTTGTGTCTAATACAGGCAAATTCGAATTGGTAATGGATATGAGGAGCAGTTGGAAGATATCTTAAGGATTTCATTTGCATTTTTAGTTACTTAGTTTAAGGGATTTTGGGATTCTTCCCAGATTGTATAAACTTATTTGAATTTATTCACAAGGATGTTTTACCTTGTGAGAAACCTATATAAACCTATGGTTTTGTAATAATCGATCATCCTCAGTTGGGGAAGAACCAGGATATAGAATTTTGATTCAGACTGGAGCAGAACTGGTGTCTTGTCATAGCTTTTGCTTTTCAATATATCAACACTTTGTTCCATGTTTTGTATATCATATTGTTTATGGTTTACTATTACTTTGCTATCTAAATCAAATTCAAGTGATATAATTTTATTTCTGTTATCTATATCTTGTCTCTTCCAAATAGTTAAAAGACATAAAAGTTGTAGATTTTGTTTGTGGATGATAGCTTTGTCTTCTTCATGAATTGGATTGTTATATATGAATTTGCTACACAATAGGTTTCCCTTTTGCAGGAATTTATAATCAGAAAATTGTTATGATTTCTTTTATGTCTTGTTTGTCCTGTAACATACTTCAGGAAGCATTATAGCTGATCCTTTGTGAGAATCTTGAGGGCTAAATGGTGTGAATTTCTTCCTCCAATCAGCTTAAGAAGCAATCATACACAGGACAGACCTGGAGCGTTTCCAGGTTAATTAGTGTAGTTTACTGTTTTCATTAAGTAATTTAATATAGATATAATCTTAATATTAGATCATTTAATTTCAGTAAATTATGTTAGATTGTTTAATTTCAGTTAGTTTACTTTCTTATTCATAAATTATAAAATCAAAAAAGAGTTATCTTTTGCTGTTTTGGGACATCAAGCACATCAGTTTCACAGGTTTTATTCAAATCTGTAGATTGTATGTAATGTATATTTGTGACTAAACTGTAATTAGCTTGATAATTAGATAGTTGATTTGAGTTATTATAATCGTAGTTATATTAGTGCAGTTAGTTTAGTTAGCTTTATTAGTTTCTAGGTTCCTTTACTTTAGTTAGATTCTTTCATTCAGTTATAGTTTAGTTTGTTTTATTTAGTTTAGTTATATTTCTTAGCTCAGATCATTTCTCTTTGGTTTCCATACAAGACCTTAGGGCGGACAACGGAGCTGTTAAACTTGTCAGGGTGGTCCATTCCAAACGGCTTGGGTTATTAGACAACCCTAGACCGGTTCCACTCTCTTAGTTGACGAACGGTCGATTTTTCCCGTCAACAACTCAGTGGAAGATAGGGTTTGTGACCAGTCCTGAAGCTAGTCAATAAATAGATGTTCCGGGTAAAATAGTCATAACTTCTTCATACATAATCCAAATGAAGTGGGACCACTTCCATTGGAAAGAGTACGGACTTTAGTTTCTTGTATGTGAGTTTCAAAATTGGATGTTAAATATTGATCGCGGGGCATGCTATACAAGTTGGGTCTTATGAACAGACCAGAATTGAATAAAGTCTACCATTCTTTCTATAACCTCTTTTTGGGGAGGATTCAAGGAGTGAAAATTGGAGGAGTTTCAGAGAATCCATTGAGTAATAATATCTATGAGATTAGATTAATCCAAGAATTGAAGAATTTCAGAAATTAAAGAAGTCTCAGGAAGCATTATCAGGTTTTATGTGATGATTGGTTGATGGTGATGATTTAATGTAAAGTTTTATTATCTCTCATATATTCTTGGGTGGAAGGAAGGGGAAAGGATGGAGAGTTCAACTCTCTCTTGATATTGGAGGATTGTATCTTCCTCTTGGAGGTTTATCCCTCCCTTTACATTTGGAAGTCATTACTTCCCTTGAACAATAACTATTGATTATTTCTCATATATTGTGCATGGTGTATTATGGTGTATTGGTGTAACTCTTATACTATTGTTCATTTCTCATTGGATATAGTTGAATGGTTTAAGTATAAGTTGAAAAATATTTTAAATTGTACTTGATACTGATTCACCCGCCTCTCAGTATCAACAATTGGTATCAGAGTAGGTTGCCTTCAGAATAGTTAACCACTGGAAGGAAAATCATGAGTAGAGATGGATGACCATGACCACATTTCAAATGGGATTCCACCATTTGATGGAAACAATTTTGAATACTGGAAAAACAGAACGGAAACTTACTTGAAAGCTCTTGGGGTATATGTTTGGTTCTTAGTTGCTTCAGGATATAATGCTTTGAAGAAACCAATGACTGCAGCTCAGAAGGAAGCAAAAAGGAACAACAAACTAGCAATAGATACCATCCTGGATGGATTGACAGATTTAGTGAAATCCAAGGTGGGATCATGTGCATCAGCAAAAGAGCTTTGGGAAAAGCTACAAGACCTTTATGCAAGGGAAGAAGCAACAGAAGAAGAAGAAGTTGAAGAAGATTACAACATCTCAAATTTCAAAGACGAAAATAGAGGTCAGTTCTTTTGCTTTAATTGTGAAGGAGTAGGACATGTTGAATTTGAATGTCCTCATCCAATGATTGAAAGAGATGACAATGAATAAAAATAAAATCATAAAGTAGAAATGATTCACAAGAAGATGAGAATCTTAAAAAATTGAAGCATGTTGCGATTAAAAATAGCAAGCTCAAAGACATGCGTAGAAAACTAAGAAGTGAATTGGTTAGTTGTGAAAAGACAGTTGTAATATTGAATAAACAATTAGAAGACTTTGAGAAACTAAGAGAAGAAACCATTTCCTTGAAAACTCTACTCTAAGAAGAAAGAAGAATAGCAGAAGTAAGGAATGTCCAAATGAAGAAGAAAGAAGAAGATTGTGAGAAACTTGAAAAAGAAGTTGTTTCATTGAGGAAGAGCTTAATAAACTCTCAAGTTCCAAAAGACTTAACACATCTCGGATGCATGGGTGAAACTTTATACAAAGAAGATGCAAATACCAACAAGAAGGTTGAAGAAAGAGCTACACAGACAGTTGATGAGAAGTGGACAAGGATACCAGAAAGAAGGAATGATTACAAAAGAGATGAATATCCAAGAAGACCTCCTACCTTCAGGAATCAAAGAAGATTCAAATCAGTATGAAGGAAACTACAGAATAATAGATCATGAACCCAGATGGACTACATCACAAAGAAGCCCACTTACTCCAAGGTCTCAAAATTTCTTTCTTGGTCATTGTTATACTTGCAAAAATTTTGGACATAAGGAAATTAATTGCAGAATCAATGAAAGGAACAAATATGCAAGAAACATGAATGGTGTAAATAGAAGATATGGAAATAACTATGGATTTGTCAACAGAAGTTATAATTCATTTTACCCGTTGATGGACAAAAATATTGTATGCTACAAATGCAATTATCTTGGTCACAAAGCACGAGATTGCAGATATATGAATGAAGATGACCCTATGCCAACCACAGTATGGAGAAGGAAAGAGATTCCAAACAATGAAGATTGTCGAATAGCATTGACCGCTGAAGAATGTAAAGAAGAAGA
>ML797286.1:281844-301918 GCA_009831015.1 Picea engelmannii | reverse complement strand
GTGATGATTTAATGTAAAGTTTTATTATCTCTCATATATTCTTGGGTGGAAGGAAGGGGAAAGGATGGAGAGTTCAACTCTCTCTTGATATTGGAGGATTGTATCTTCCTCTTGGAGGTTTATCCCTCCCTCTAAATTTGGAAGCTGTAGCTACCTTTGGAAGTCATTACTTCCCTTGAACAATAAACTATTGATTGTTTCTCATATATTGTGCATGGTGTATTATGGTGTATTGGTGTAACTCTTATACTATTGTTCATTTCTCATTGAATATAGTTGAATGGTTTAAGTATAAGTTGAAAAATATTTTAAATTGTACTTGATATTGATTCACCCCCCTCTCAGTATCAACAACATGTTCACCTCATGATGGTCTTTATCATTGATCTTAGTACATGTAAAGAAAGATTGCATCTTATTTAGAACTGCAAAACTAAATTGAAAATTTCATTTTGAAAAGCATATCATTTATTGGGAATTGAACTTATGACTTTGCATTGTGTTCATATTCATTTATTTTACTTGTTGAGTCATAACATCATTAGTTTCACAACCGCACATTTTTTAGTAAGCAAGGCCACTAAAAGTAATGCTTATAATTTAAAATCGATTAGTAACGATTTTATTTTCTAGGGTGCACAAACTAGCTTAGGATTTAGAGCCTTGGAATAAGATTTTGTGAGTAAACTTATCCAAGGCTATTAAATCAACATATGTGTCTGCTAAGGGAGTGGAGAAATCCATTGTATAATAGGTAATATCATGAGGCTCCACTTACACTAGAGTTAAGCACTAGGTCGTGTGAGGTTGGTTGAAGGGATATCCCCCCAATACCTTCTTAGCGTCATATATATTTTTGGGGATCTATTCGTATATGGAGATATTGCTAGTACCTTTACCTTTGTGATAGGTGGTGATTTTGAGGTTTTGGGCTTTGTTACCCTGCCCATATGGTGGATCTGACTTATGACTGTTCACCTATGCATCGGTTATATCATGGTTTCTTGACTTAGGTACCACATAGGTTCCTTGGAGGGTTATTATGCAGGTGCCCTGGATCAAATAAGGGTCGTACAACACACAACCTTTATGAAGGATTACCGCTCCGGGGGGATCTGACTGACTGGTTGTTAATCCCACGAGGGCCCTTATAACTGATTATGTTACCTCTGATCTTTAGCAGAGGAGTCTCAATCCCCACTTGGGTGAGGAATACCTACTTTAGAGAGGGAGACCCCTTTCAGCCACATTATCCTTTTTGTGTGCATATTGGCCTTTTGTTTATTTTACTTTGGTGTGTTCTTTGATTACTAGTTGGCCTTAGGATTTGTTTTTTCTTATATCACGAGTCTTGAGTCACCGTGGAGCCAGACCAGCTTCCCTATAGGTCTCGTCGCTTGTTACAGTTACCACCGCATTTTGAGTCTTTGACTTCTAAAAGGTGTAAAGTTATCATACGCGGTACATACACCTCCACTTACCAGACTTATGATCATATGAGGATGAGTAATTAATCGAGTCAGAAATATACTGGGAGTCCTTCAATTCCCATACCCTCTATAGTCAACGGTACTCCTTCGACACCTTCAACCACTATGGTTGTAGTGTCGGAGGTTCCTATAATCGCACATGTTCATCCTATAGTGAATACTCAACCTATAGCCACGACATATTTTGGGTCCCTTTGTCACTCGTCGGGCTACAATATTCAGTCCATCCCTATATCATTTGGAAAATTTTGGGAGTAGTCTAAGATACCTCTTTTTTTTCCTTGAAAATAACTCTCAATAATACAATAGTTGTAGCATAAAAAAATAAAGTGATGGATTGAGACTAGTCCCTATCCAAATTGGGAAAATGGAGTCAATAAAGGAATCATGAGGGTTGAAAATGGATTAATGTGAGTGGTAAAAAGTGTTGTTACAACATGCCATACCTCACCATGAATGCTTGATTAAATTGCTAGAAATTAACAAAGTGGAGGCCCTTACAAAGGTGTTCTACTTATGCACATGCTAGGTAACAAAGAGTGATCTTATCCCAAGTTCAAAGGCACAATGAAACCTTTCATTGAAATGATATGACACAATGCTTCAAACCCGGAAATAAAAACAACAAAGAAATGAATAGGTATAACCTCATTTGATCCTTTTCCTCATACAACTGGCTGCCCCACTATAAAATCCTTATTACAGCGGAATTATTAGATGTTTCGTGCACATTAAATTAGCAAGATAAGTCTTTCCATCATGCATAAAAAAAATTATGTGTTTCATTGGTATTTACATCCTTTTTGTCAAGGTATTCCTGAATTTGTATAGTATTGGGATATAAATTTTGCATACACTTTGAAAGGAATGTGTCCTTATGTATTTCTTTCAATGATAAAGCATTGTCAAGAGTGATAATAGACTAGATACTAGTTCCAAATACTTCTTCATCATCAACTTGTCCTACCCACAATGGTATTTTAGTTTCAATAATTTTTTTATTAGGAGGATAGAGAGGGAGTCTCTTTTGGGACAATCCTTAAGAAATTGTCATGTCCCATATTCCATAACCAATGTAAGTATCTACTGTAGCTAACCATGGTATTCCAATGATGATGGGATTTCCATTAATGAGTTTATCCTCAGGTTACAACATGATAAAGTCTACTAGATATTCCTAGGAGCCTTTTGAGATTATCACATCTTATAATATTCCTTCAAGGATGAGAATAGAAATGTCTATCAACCAAAGTATAGTGGGTGTGCGTCTTAATAATTCTCTCAAATTTAATTGAGGATTGTTTCCTTTTCATTACATTGATTGCGCTCCCTAAATATATCAAGGTATTTTAGATTAAGTACATGTTTATGTAGACATCTACTACAAGGATGGCTAGATTAAAATAAAAAGGGGCCTTACTATCTATATTTGCAATCCAATGCAATATTATCCTTCAATTCAAAACATAAATTATTCAAGCCACAAAACCTACTTTTTTGCCTCCATTCACAAATCAATATCAATTATGGAGATGATATTTACAAGATCTCATTGAACAACATTTAGATCCATTTCCATAGGATATAGAGTATTTGGGAGTGAAAATATTCCCTCACATCATGAGATCAACAAGCTACCCTACAACATTAATTGTGGGTGGATCTCTTTTTGTCATTCTAGGTCTCTTGATGCATGGTTCCTTGATACTTTTTTTGTATATGGGCACATATTTGATAGCTTAAAGGATTGGAATTTTGATAGATAGAGTTCTTAGTTATCCTAAGAGTTTAGTTTTAAATTGGTTGTATGTCCTCTTTTGTTAAATCCTCTTTAGATAAGGCGTTTTTTCTTGGTGCATCTTATTGAAAAGGAAACTAGGTTTCTTCTTGGACATCTAGATTCTAAGTCCTTAGGTGAATTTTACTTCACTTTCTAGCTTTCAACATTATCTAGGAGTTTCTTCTACACTCCCACATTGTATTGACATTGGATGTATCTTTTAGTCCCATTGACCTACTTTTGTGGTCATTTGTTGGACATTAATAACATTATCTTATCTTATCTACATCTATAGCAATTGTTAACAACTGAACATGGATGCCTTTTCAATTTCAACAAGTTGTTTGGGATTGAATCACCCTCTTCCATATTCATTAGGAATCCACTAAAGTGGGTTGGTCGACTAAAGGAGAAAAGATCATTCGCGTTGTCAATGAAAGTACTTCCAAGAGAGACCAAGATCACAACAATTCAATGAAATATGTTACATGAAGCATTTCAAATAAAGATGGTCTAGTCGTAGTACAAAGTTGGTTTGTTTTCATGCTTGACTCCTAGATTAATTAGTGTGTGTTGTTTGTTCTCCTTAGTTGGCCTTATGATTGAGTATGTGTCTAGTATCAATTATGGGGTATTCCAACTAGGATAGTGTCCTATTACCGCCACTTGTTGACATGTGTCATTTGAATCCAAACATGCCCCTATAATGCTCAGATAGTATAACAATAGTAATAGAGCATAATACAATTGTGAAAGAGTAACACTATGGTAATCATTATGAGCTTACTGTGATACCAACAGGATACTAGTAATGAACTAGTGTTACATCTTGATTGACTCACTATTTCTGTCATTAATGGTATAATAGGATGTATAAGAAAATAGGTATTTGTCAGATCTATATTCATTGAGTGAGGGAAGTTCAAGTGGAATAGAGGAAAGTGAGACATCTAGTAGGTCTAATAGGCAGAGATCAACTAGAGGTGAGAAGATCAGAAGAAAATTCCATAGATGCATGGAATTTTTTCTTGCGAAAGGGGGATCATGTTCTTATGATCATGAGAGAATAAACGACATCAAGGTGCCCTTGAGGTACAAAAATATAGTGAAACGATGGGTACCCAAGGATATTCCTAAAATAAACATTGATTTTTGTGTAAACGAAAGGATATATTGGATTTCTCCATCGTCATTACATGGTTTGGGGATATTTTCCATGCATGGCATAAAGTTATATTATGATGAATTAAATAAATTGATGGAGTACGTAGGACCCTGTTATATCTACAAATATTGGATGTGAATAGTCCAATATACAAAAAGTATGTGAAGATATGGCTTGGCTACAAATTATATACAACTAAAAGACAATGATCAAAATAAAGGAGCAACTATCTATATTGACGGAAGGCCAAAAGCAATGTGGAATATTGCAGGGTTTATAAACAGTACATGACCCGTGAAAAAAAATAAGCGACCCAATTGCGTATTTGAGGGGCATTAAGGAAACCGTGTATTCATATGTGCAATAAAATCAATAGTTGTAGGGGAAAAGTTATTGATTGATTACAATTTGAATCGAATAGATATAGATGTTGTTATTATGGGGGCGATATATATACTAATTTACCCAACCTGTAAGAAATGACTCTTATATTTATGATTTTCATTATGTTCCTTATGGTGTTAATCCATTTGGAGAGCTTCAGTTTGTTTACTCATGTGTCCTATTTTTGTTATCAACAATAATATTCCTCCTTGGATGTCAATAAAGAGGGAGGATTTCTCATACATTTGAATTTATTTTGAAGGATCAAATCCTGTCACTGAGAGGGGGGGGGGGGTGAATCAATGACTCAATAATTTGTCAATTTTACTTTTGTTAATGAAAACAAAAATTTTAACATAATATTTATTATGGAACCCAATCAGGAAAACCACAAAAAAATTTCTATTAATTGCAAAAATTTGTTTTACATGTTACATAGATGGAAGATGTACTTCCTTTTAGATCAACACCAATTGATTAGGATGTACCCACACCCTTTTTCACCAGAACCAATTGGTAGGAGGCTTTGACCCCTTGTTTAGTCAGCTTCAATTGACAAGGAAGCACCAACTCCCCTACAGGCACCAACCTGCCCTTGCACCACCCAACCACCCTTATTTTCTGACTCTAGAAAACTTATGTATCAAGTCTTCACTGCATCTCTCTTTGCTTCTGTGATTTAATATGTCTTCTGATTCGGACTGCAAAGACACACTTCTTCTCACCACTCTATCTCGTTTATATAATCTACAAGCTGGTGTGAGATATAACGCACTGTGTCCTTTCATATGGACCATCACATCTCTTCATTTAACTTAACCATAATCTTTGTTATTATTCAAACCTTACCTTGAAGTCTTTTCATAAATTGATCATAGATATGGATCAATTTCATCTTTTAACTCAATCCCAAATCTCTTCAACTTATTGTAGAAACTGAGTTCTACAGAGGTGCTTCCTTCGAACCATTTTCATATGACCGACAACGTAAAACCACAAGCTTATCAACTTTAGCTACGTATTATATTTTACCTCTATTTCTCTTATTCGATATGACCAACGATGGTGACCAGGTGCTAGGACAAATGAGTGCTTGATTACTTTATCAGAATCAACGATCACATTTTAATCTCTCGATGAGATGGATGATTGTCAACACTTCGGGACTTCGACTATTCTACTTACACTATCCTTCCACTGTACTTGATCAACAGTCGAGAACTCTTCTAAAGTGTTCTTTAGATCGGATGACTCATGTCCACTTTGGGACTTTGGGATTTTTTCCTTCGTGACTTCAGCACTTCGGCCTTCGGCACTTTGACACTTTCGTCATTTATTGGTGGTGAAAATTCCGAAGTGAAAATCCCAGAGTGATGTAACTTACTAACATAACTTGTTGACATGGCATGGGCTGAGTGGTTGCCACGTGTCACTCATATTCATGATTTACAGGTACCTAAAATGTCGATTTCATCTTGACACTTGTCATTATCTGATTATGCCATGTGTCCTTGCAGACGCGGTCTACTGACATAGATCTCCCGATGTGGCACATATTATTCTCCTCAATCTAATGGTTAGAATAGTATCCAAAATATATCTTAGATTGACAGCTAAGAGTGACTTCAGAATTTTGGCCTTCGGGACTTCGAGTAATTTGATCTCTCCACTTCCCAGTTCTTTCAAAGTGAGATTCCCCGAAGTGTAACCTCCAAACAACTTGTAACCCAAAATTAATTTTGTTCATTGATCATGATCTTAGATCAATGACTTGATCTATCTACAATGCTACTTTGCCTTCGTTTAAATCCAACGACACTTCTTCTTTTCTTATCCAATCCTTCCACTTAAAGTGATTCAATGGCTATCTGGAATTCGGGTATTCGAAATCTCAACCTTTTTGCCTTGCTTATCCTATCCTTCCACTCAACTTGATCCATTGGTCGAGAAGGCTCTCAAAGAAGATCAATGATTAAGGATGATTATGGGGTCCCAACTAACATGACATTTAAAACTATCGTCGAGCTCCACAATGGAAAATTGCTCATTGGTAGTGGAACTGATGCCCACCATAGATATATTTGGCGGGTGACGATCGATGGTCTAGACTAATTGCAGGATTGGAAATAACACATTATTCAATTCTCCTTTTGCTCTTCTCAATCTATCCCTGATGTCAATTTGATGCTTGCGTATCAACGGTTCTGATTTGATCTGATCATTGACGAGTCCTCCAAGGATCCTTCTCATGTAATCTGATGGTCTAGACTGATTGCAGGATTGGGAATAACACGCTTTTTAATTCTCCTTTTTCTCTCTGCAATCCATCCCTGTCATTGATCTGGCGCTTGCATATTCAATGGTCCTAACATGATCTGATCATGTTTCTACAATGCACTTTCCCTTCTGAGTATCATCGTGTTATCTCTTCTGATATTTGATCTTCATTCACCTTTCCCTTTTAAGTATCATCGCATTATCTCTTCTGATCTTTGATCTTAATTCGCTAACCCTCCTGAACTTTAGTCTCTACATACTGTCCTACTGTTTGACATCAATGACAACACATTAATGACACTATGCCCAATAATCTCCCCCTTTTTCATTGATGGCAACACACCAAGTTCATACACAATCTTCCCCTATGATGATGATTCTCTCCTCTGAAGTTACTCTCCCCCTTTGACATCAATGGAAAATGATTGCTTCCCCTATTGTAAAGCTATGTCTATCTGTAGACTTCTAACTGGAATCTGAACTCGGGTAACTCTTCCTGCAATCATACTTTTCCTGTCATAACTGAATGACTCCTAAATTTTATTGTTGTCTCCCCCTGAATTGATGCCAATTGATGCATTATTTTCTTAAGAGATTAGATTGGAAGAGGGATTACTCCCAATATTTGCCTGAGATATTCAAATACATCTTTTCTTAAGGGTTTTGTGAAAATATCTGCCACTTATTCTTGTGTTGGGACATATTCCAATTTAATGTTCTTATTTTCAGCCCGATCTCTTGGATAGTGTTATTTTATGGGAATGTGTTTTTATTTGGAGTGTTGGACAGGGTTCTTTGAGAGACTTATAACGCTTGTATTATCACAATAGATAATAGTAGGTTCTCCAAATACCATTTTGATGTCTTGTAAGGTTTATTTCATCCATTCCACTTGTGTGAAGCATTTTGTTGCTGCAATATACTTAGCTTCAGTGCTAGACGGAGAAATTGAGGATTTTTTCTTGCTTATCCAATCAACCAATGATTCTCCCAAAAAGAATTCTCCTCCACTTCTACTTTTTATGTCAACTACACAACCTGCCCAATCCACATCTGAATAGGATTTTAAAGTGAATGAATCCTTAATAGGGTACCAAAAAACAAGATTTATGGTTCCTTTCAAATACCTAAAGATTATATTCACAGCTTGAACATGGCTCTTTTTTGGTGATGCTTGGAATCTAGCCACCATCCCAACAGCTTGCTTGACATAAGGTCTGGAAGTTGTTACATAGAGTAAAATCCCAATCATTGATCTGTAGTGTTTTGGATCTACAACTGTGGACTCATCTTCTTTTCTTAGTTTTCATCCAACTATCATAGGTGCAATAACAGGTTTGCAATCCTCTAACTGGAATATTTTAAGAATATATTTAACATACTTAGACTGATGGATAAAGAATCCTCTTTTGGACTGTATTATTTGTAATCCAAGAAAGAAATTCAGTTCACCAAGCAAGGACATTTAAAATTCTCGTTGCATACTTCTAGCAAAGTCCTTACTCATTTTTTCATCATCACTACCAAATATAATATCATAGACATATAATTCCACAATAATCATGTTATTACCAACAATTTTACAATAAATATTGTTGTTGTTGATCCTCTTTTGAGGCCTTGTTATTGTAAATAAGAATCTAGCCTTGAATACCATGCTATGGGTGCTTGTTTTATCCCATAGAGTACTTTATTTAGTTTATAAACATAGTCTCCTTTGTTAGTTAATTGGAATCCTTCTGGTTGCTCAATATAGACTTCCTCTTCTAAGTTTCCATTGAGAAATGTTGAATTGACATCCATTTGGTATACTTTAAATTTTTTATAGCTGGAGAAAGATAAGAACATCTTAATTGCCTCTAATCTAGCCACAGGTGCAAATGTTTCTTCATAGTCTACTCCTTCAACTTGAGCATACCCTTTACATACCAATCTGGCTTTGTTCTTGATTATTTTTCCATTCTCATTCATTTTGTTTTTATACACCCATTTAGTTCCAATGACATTTTTATTTTTTGGTCTTGGAACTAGTTCCCAAGTTTGATTTTTTTCAATTTAGTCCAATTCTTCATTCATAGAATTGACCCAATTTTCATCTTTACATGCCTCTTTGATTGATATGGGCTCAATTTGTGACAAAAGTGTTAATTTTGACTAATTCAACAGATGTCTTCTTGTGTGCACTCCATCACTTTTATTTCCAATAATCAGTTCTTCAGGATGATTCTTTTGAGTCATTCTTGAGGGTGTATTTGTGTCTCTTCTTGGGGATTCCTCTCTTATCTCATCTTCTTGAATATCTTCCTCGTCTTCACTAGTGTCCATATCATCCTCTTCCTTTTCTCTTTCATTCTCTTCTACTTCTTATGCTTATGTACAAACTGACTCATCATCATCTTCATCTTCACTGTCGAGTATAGTCTCTTGATGTTTGATCATTATCATTTTTAAATCATCCACCCTGAAATCTGCACTCTCAAAAATATTATGTAATCTAAGATTGTATCATCTATATGCTTTCTTGGTAGAAGAATATCCAAGAAAGATACCTTCATCAGATCTAGCATCAAATTTTTTGAGATTCTCATCAAACCTTTTGATGTAGCACTTACTTCCAAAGACCTTGAAGTATTTTACCGAAGGATCTCTTACAAACAATAGTTCATAAGGAGTCTTATGACTATTAATCTCGAGCTAACCTCTATTCAGTATGTATATTGTTGTGCTTATATCTTCCCTCCAATGTCCATCAGATAATCTTGCTTCATTGAGAATAATCCTTACATCCAACTTTCATCTACTAAATTTATATGGCACTCCTCATTCAATTTTGTATTTAGTATATATACATTCTTGGGAGTTCTAGGAGTAGTACCAACCAATTTTCTTGAGTCCTCTCTCCTAATATCACATTTCTGGGAATCAAAGATGCAAATGTGCCCCTGATCACAAGTTTGGCTGACACTTAATAGGCTAGGTTTCAGTTTTTCAACAAGAAACACATCCTTGGCTTTGTCTTTTCCAAAAATCGCAGTTCCTTTCCCAAGTATGTTACCTAAAGCATTGTCACCAAATGTATATTTGCCCTTTTTTTCTTTAATTTCAAGAACTTGTCCTTGTTTCCTGTCATATGTTTTGAGCACCCACTATCAACATACCAGAGATCTTCTTTATCTTGAGCTTTCAAGGCAATGAGACTGTTAACACTCTGTGATTTTCCCAAGGCTACGGGGGTAGTCACAGAGGCAACCTCGAACCACTTGGAGTCTTGGATCTAGCCCTCCAAGACTCAAAGAGGGATCTCTCTTTCTAAATTAACTTGGTATGGAATAGGACAGATGTTAGGCTAGCTATGAAAGTATGGGGTTGGGGTTTTTGAAATATTTAGATGAGGATGTGGTTGACGAGTTTCTCAGATAACCATTTGGCTATGGGGTTTGTCTATAAGATAATGATCAAACATATCTAGAGGTAAATGTATCCACAGGGCAAGATAGTAACAATTTTGGATCGTCTTAAGCTTGAATGGTGTCGATTGAGGAAGAAATGAGGGAGGAAAAATTGAGCAAATGAGCATTTAAGAATTCATAAACTGAGTTTTAGAAGAAAACATAAAGATCATTGAAAAATTGGACAAAGAGTATGCATGCATAAATTCTTCTCCATTTACTCTTTTTCAATAATAAGAAATGAAATTGTTGGAATGATAGCAGAAAAATAACTAAAAATAGACAAGGAACACACCACCAAAACTGCTACACAAGAATCCTGTAAATCATTTCCTCCATTACTGATTAGTCATTCTGAAATTACAGACAAAAACCTCCTGGGGTAGCAAGGCCCACAGTCCAGCAAAAGGAAAAAAAAACTCACACAGGTCGAACCAAAGGGAAACTTTACACAGGTCGAACCTTCTCCTACTCAGCCCGAACCATGCTTTCATCTTTTACATCTGCATATATACAAAAATCCCCTTAGCCTTGCCAAGACTCATGTTCTACCTCTATTTTCTGAAAATAGAAAACAGTTACAAAGATTGACACCTGTTACTGATGGTCTCCTAAACATAAAGGTTGATTATAACAGAAATGACACATGCAAAAATTCTCCTGATTTCTAGAGGGTTGTTTCAGCAAAGTCCTTTTCCATTCGAATGGTAGACAACACATTGACAGGTGGAGAAATAGCATCCCCTTGACTGGTCTTCATAATATCTCCAATAACTTTCGAGAAGATGACAAGGCACTTAGAAAACCTGTTGTGACAAATGGACAATTTTTACCACGAATTTCAAGATCCACTTAACCATTTTTCTTTAATACCTGCCTCAAATCCTGGATCTTCTTCATTAGTTCTGGCTGATCTGGTGTTTTGACTGCCAGTTGTATTTAAAAATTCCTCAAAACAAGGATACTCTTCCACCTCTGTCTAACTGCTGCCTCGGATTCTGAAAATACTGCCAGCTCTCTTCTGCTTAGATTTGGAGTCAAGGAGCCACCTGTGTTTCTGCAATTAATTTGATAACCTGCTCCTCAGAGACATAGACCTATTCTAGATTCTTTCCAATCTTCTTTTCCCAAAGCGCCACAAGCTCATTGAAGGACAGAGTGTTGGAAGGAAGTATTAAGTATAAAGTTTTGTTCAAAGTTCTGGGATCGTCCACTGCCACAAAGCCTGGTTGAAAAGTTGCTTATCAAAAGAGAGAGAATCAGGTTGGAGAGGTCCTTGAGATGGCCTTGTAAGTTTCCTAGGACTCATCTCCTCCTCTGGTCCAATCCATCCACCAGGAGCTTGATTTGGGGGCAATGTAATTTTCAATGGCCTAACTGGGAAAGGAGGATCAACAGAGTTATGTTTCCCAGTGTCTTGGCCATGTTGTAATATAAGAAGTTGCCTTCTTGTATCTGGATCCAATTCAGTATATTGAACTTCACCTTCTTCTCTACTTGGTGAGCCTTGAACACTAGATTCTATAGCATTATGGGTTTGAGGAACAAAAGGCTTAACTGCTGCAATCCCCTGAGAATATTCTTGATTCTGCTCAATTGCAGGATCCATACGAGATGGTTGTACCTGAATGTTAGATGAAGGTACAATAACTGGTTGTATCTGATCAACCGGATGTGTTGTCATTTTTATATCTTGATTGTCTACACCATTAGAGGTAGTGTCAGGTTGTACAACTGTATTTTATTCTTGTGGGTTAAGCCTCCTTTCCACCTTCGAATCAGCCATTCCCCCTGGAAAAGGTATATCTCTATTCATATTGAGATCATCATCTGAAATCAAATAATTGTTGACATCAGGCGTGGGAGGAAGGAAACATTCCTTGCAACACACAATACTGGAACAGGGCAACTAGTCTCTGCCTGTGGAGCATAATATGGTGCAAATGTTGGAACAACATGGACACGAGGTTGATCTTTATCCTCCCAAACATTCAGTCGATCATTAATTACCATTGCCATCTTAGGATGGAAGAATCCATCATGAAAGACATTCAGTAAGGACTTTTTTAAACCTGGCTTCACACAAAGTACACGGTCAAGGAGCTCCCCAGGGTTGATTAAGCGAGCCTCACTATCAAGGAGCCTCCACATCTCTAAGGCATAATCCCTTTCAGACATAGTGCAAATATAAACTTCAAAATTCTTACATCCTTTTAAAGTTAAATAAGTCCTGAGATCTTCCCAAGAAGGCCATAACCTAACAAGGACAATGGTATCTCAAATATTAGGATTGATCTAGGTCAAAATCATATTTCTATCCTACAATCCTATAAGTGGCCGAATAATAGGATGGCTTTTGTCTGACAGGGACCGAACAACTTCAGATTCAGCTTTGATCACCTTCCCATTGTCAAATATTTGATCATTGTCAGCATATTGCTTCAAAATTGCCTTATCTTCCTGGTATCGTTTTAACTCAGCTGCCATTCCAGAAACTCGCTGAGGATCCACTTCAGTTCCAATCTTGCATTGGAGGGCATCAATGCGGTCCTCAAAAGACCACAATGTATTAGAAACAATAAGTGTTTCATCCAAGTCAAAGACAATTTCTAGGCATCTTAGATTGAGCATTCCCAGACAGGAATTGTACATTCCTAAAGATACATTATAACCCCAAAAACATGGCAATTGATCATGCCTATTAAACACATTTTTAGATGTTCCCAATCCTCGACCACCAACGAGTACTTAACTTTTCACAACAACCTCTTTCTCTCCAGGAAACGCATCTCAGATGGCATGTTTCACTTCTGCAACTAAAGATACAACAATATCTTTGGGAACTTTCACTCCACATTTGCTCATCAGATGTGCACCCACCGGTTATTCATGGATATTGAGATGACGGACTTGATATTGCTGCCACGATTGCCCCGATCTGACTGCTGTAACACCCTTGGTAAACAGTCGAGTAGCTGAGTCTCTCACCATTTTCCTTTTCTGTAATGCATTTTACAATCTCCATATGCTAATGCTCTTCGTGGGTGCATGCGACCTTAGAAACAACAACGATATCACATTGTTGGACACCTGTACAGTAACCTTGGGGCATGATCTCCACTACATATGGTGCATCAAAATCTGGACTTGCACACATTGACTGTCGTCACCTAGCCATTACTTGACACATAAACTCTGGTCAACACCTGGGCGCACAGAGTAACTCTGTGTTTTTATTTTTAAAGTTTTGGGGGACTAATCCCACATTCATGAGGAGAAAAGATAAATGAGTATTGAAATGTGCCAATAGCCACAATTCAATTCGAGGAAGTGAGCCCGAGGCTATCTTTGGATTTTGGCACTAGCGCTGGCTTGTGTGTTTGCTATTGGTTTGTGAAATGGGGCTAACTCTCGGTGTTGAGTGCTTGGAGATTGGCCCTCGGCCAATATAACTTTTTGGAAAATAATTTTTCAACAATTTATATTTTGAAAAACAAAACAGAACATTCTGCATAAAGGCCGAGGGGGCAATTTTATCTCAAAAGACCAAAAATAGATTATAAAAACCAAATTTGGCTAATAAACCAAACTGTGTGTTTACCCACAAGAATAAAAAATTTTCCATTCAAACCAATTCATAATTCTTTGCTAAAAATGCAGCAGAACTCGCTTTGAAGCTTACGTGCAGGTACTCATCTTATGCTTGGTCAGTGTCGAGCGCTTTCTGTCGCCTTCACTATACATCATGAGCAAAAGAATAACGCCTGAAATAGATAGATATTATTCAGAATACTGATTCCCCTATTATATAGGGTTCTAACATAGGCTCCACCTGGGGAAGATAGCTCCAAAGGAGATGTCTAGAATCCATAGAACTCTGAATTTCGTAGACCAGCTGATCATTGGGCTGCCCCCAAACTGTAAAAATAAAACTATGAAGAGACGAAAAAGAAAATATGCTCATTATGTTGAGCTTATTGGCACATTCCTACCTACCCTACTTTGCTAATAGTAACTGCTTCAATCAGGTAATGAAAAAGTGCCAATGAAGCCAACCCAACAGTTGACCCCATGATTAGGTTTCCTCATCGTGCTTGATGAAAATCGAAACTGAAATATGTACTGGCAACTTGTGACTTGTTTGGTTGTTATAGAGAATACATGTTTGAAAACTCAAGCTGACATGAACCTCCATGTAATCTTCTATAGGATCAATTAAAGCATGATGCATGATATTCGTTCCTAGATCTTCTATGACTAGTTCATCAATTGCATCTTCAAACTTAAACCCTGCATCTACAACTTCATCCTTATATTGGAAAACATAATCATCATCAATCTGCCAATCAATAGGTAGTACAATTTCCTCTTGCTTTGGAGAAGGAAGATTTTCCAAGAATTCTTTGAGATCTAGGAAATTATATGACTGAATTTGAGAATCCAAAAGTTCAATATCATTTTCAAACTTTTCAATAACTAGATCAAGAAAACAAATTTTACTTTTAAGAGAAAATTTGCTTGATTCCAACATACGAAACACAGTTGTTAAAAAGTCTTCGTCAATGTGAAATTCTGCTAACTTACCCCTGAATTCTTCTATGGCTTCACAAGATATAGGATTTGCCACATACCCTTTCATCTTGAAGCATCATCAAGGCTTTGAAATCTGGATTCTTCAGCAGTGAAGTCACCAGGTGAATGGTACAGCCTTCCTGTGTTTGGCTTCTATTCACCATCAGAAGTCAAATCTGAACTTGAAATATTTTCTGGAGAACTCGAAAGCTCGTTCCCCAGTGGAGTCGCCAAAATGTTAACACTCTGTGATTTGCCCAAGGCTACAGGGGAAGTCACAGAGGCAACCTTGAACCACTTGGATTCTTGGATCTAGCCCTCCAAGACTCAGAGAGGGATCCCTCTTTCTGAATTAACTTGGTATGGAATAGGATAGATGTTAGGCTAGCTATGAAAGTATGGGGTTGGGGTTTTTGAAATATTTATATGAGGATGTGGTTGACGAGTTTCTCAGATCACCATTGGGATATGGGGTCTTTCTATAAGATAATGATCAAATATATCTAGAGGTAAATGTATCCACAGGGAAAGATAGTAACAATTTTGGATCGTCTTAAGCTTGAATGGTGTCGATTGAGGAAGAAATGAGGGAGGAAAAACTGAGCAAATGAGCATTTAAGAATTCATAAACTGATTTTTAGAAGAAAACATAAAGATCATTGAAAAATTGGACAAAGAGTATGCATGCATAAATTCTTCTCCATTTACTCTTTTTCAATAATAAAAAATGAAATTGTTGGAATGATAGTAGAAAAATAACTAAAAACAGACAAGGAACACACCACCAAAACTGCTACACAAGAATCATGTAAATCCTTTCCTCCATTACTGATTAGTCATTCTAAAATTATAGACAAAAACCTCCTGGGGTAGCAAGGCCCACAGTCCAGCAAAAGGAAAAAAAAAACTCACACAGGTTGAACCAAAGGGAAACTTTACACAAGTCAAACCTTCTCCTACTCAGCCCAAACCCTACTTTCATCTTTTACATCTGCATATATACAAAAATTCCCTCAGCCTTCCCAAGACTTGCGTTCTACCTCTATTTTCTTAAAATAGAAAACAATTACAAAGATTGACACCTGTTACAGATGGTCTCCTAAACATAAAGGTTGATTATAACAGAAATGACACATGCAAAAATTCTCCTGATTTCTAGAGGGTTGTTTCAGCAAAGTCCTTTTCCATTCTAATGGTAGAAAACACATTGACAGGTGGAGAAATAGCATTCCCTTGACTAGTCTTCATAATATCTCCAATAGCTGTCGAGAAGATGACAAGGCACTTAGAAACCCTGTTGTGACAAATGGACAATTTTTACCACAAATTTCAAGAGCCACTTAACCATTTTTCTTTAATACCTGCCTCAAATCCTGGATTTGCTTCATTAGTTATGGCTGATCTGGTGTTTTGACTGCTAGTTGTATTTAAAAATGCCTCAAAACAAGGATACTCTGCCACCTCTGTCTAACTGTTGCCTTGGATTCTGAAAATACTACCAACTCTCTTCTGCTTAGATTTGGAGTCAAGGAGCCACCTGTGTTTCTGCAATTAATTTGATAACCTGCTCCTCAGAGACATAGACCTATTCTAGAGTCTTGCCAATATTCTTTTCCCAAAGTGCCACAAGCTCATTGAAGGACAGAGTGTTGGCAGGAAGTCTTAAGTATAAAGTTTTGTTCAAAGTTCTAGGATCGTCCACTACCACAAAGCCTGGTTGAAAAGTTGCTTATCAAAAGAGAGAGAATCAAGTTGGAGAGGTCCTTGAGATGGCCTTGTAAGTTTCCTAGGACTCATCTCCTCCTATGGTCCAAGCCATCCACCAGGAACTTTATTTGGGGGCAATGTAATTTTCAATGGCCTAACTGGGAAAGGAGGATCAACAGAGTTATGTTTCCCAGTGTCTTGGCCATGCTGTAATATAAGAATCCGCCTTCTTGTATCTGGATCCAATTCAGTATCCTGAACTTCACCTTATTCTCTACTTGGTGAGCCTTGAACACCAGATTCTATAACATTATGGGTTTGAGGAACAAAAGGCTTAACTGTTGCAATCCCCTGAGAATATTCTTGATTATGCTCAATTGTAGGATCCATACAAGATGGTTGTGCCTAAATGTTAGATGAAGGTACAATAGCTCGTTGTATCTGATCAACCGGATGTGTTGTCATTTTTATATCTTGATTGTCTACACCATTAGAGGTAGTGTCAGGTTGTACAGCTGCATTTGATTCTTGTGGGTTAAGCCTCCTTTCCACCTTCGAATCAGCCATGCCCTCTGGAAAAGGTAGATCTCTATTCACATTGAGATCATCATCTGAAATCAAATAATTGTTGACATCAGGCATGGGAGGAAGGCAACGTTCCTTGCAACACACAATACTGGAACAGGGCAACTAGTCTCCGTATGTGGATCATAATATGCTGCAAATGCTGGAACAACATGGACACGAGGTTGATCTTTATCCTCCCAAACCTTCATTCGATCGTCAATTACCATTGCCATCTTAGGATGGCAGAATCCATCATGAAAGACATTTAGTAAGGACTTTTTTAAACCTGGCTTCACACAAAGTACACAATCAAGGAGCTCCACAGGGTTGATTAAGTGAGCCTCACTATCAAGAAGCCTCCACATCTCTAATGCATAATCCCTTTCAGACATAGTGCAAATATAAACTTCAAAACGCTTACGTCCTTTTAAAGTTAAATAATTCCTGAGATCTTCCCAAGCAGGCCATAACCTGACAAGGACACTGGTATCTCGAATATTAGGATTGATCCGGGTCAAAATCATATTTCTATCCTGCAAACCTATAAGTGGCCGAATAATAGGATGGATTTTGTCTGACAGGGACCGAACAACTTCAGATTCAGCTTTGATCACCTTCCCATTGTCAAAGATTTGATCATTGTCAGCATATTGCATCAAAATTGCCTTATCTTCCTGGTATCGTTTTAACTCGGCTTCCATTCCAGAAACTCATTGAGGATCCACTTCAGTTCCAATCTTGCGCTGGAGGGAATCAATGCAGTCCTCAAAAGACCGCAGTGTATTAGCGACAATAAGTGTTTCATCCAAGTCAAAGACAATTTCTAGGCATCTTAGATTGAGCATTCCCAGACATGAATTGTACATTCCTGAAGACAGATTATAACCCCAAAAACATGGCAATTGATCACGCCTATTAAACACATTTTTAAATGTTCCCAATCCTTGACCACCAGTGAGTACTTAACTTTTCACAACAACCTCTTTCTCTCCAGGAAACGCATCTCGGATGGCCTGTTTCACTTCTGCAACTGAAGATACAACAATATCTTTGGGAACTTTCACTCCACGTTTTCTCATCAGACTTGCATCCACCGGTTATTCATGGATATTGAGATGATGGACTTGATGTTGCTGCCACGACTGCCCCGATATGACTACTGTAACACCCTTGGTAAACAACCAAGTAGTCGATTCTCTCACCATTTTCCTTTTCTGTAATGCATTTTACAATCTCCATATGCTAATGCTCTTCATGGGCACATGCGGCCTTAGCAAAAACAACGATATCACATTGTTGGACACCTGTACAGTAACCTTAGGGCACAATATCCACTACATATGGTGCATCAAAATCTGGACCTGCACACATTGACTATCGTCGCCTAGCCATTACTTGACACATAAACTCTGGTCAACACCTGGGCGCACAGAGTACCTCTGTGTTTTTATTTTTAAAGTTTTGGGGGACTAATCCCACATTCATGAGGAGAAAAGATAAATGAGTATTGATATGTGCCAATAGCCACAATGCAATTCGATGAAGTGAGCCCTAGGCTATCTTTGGATTTTGGTGCAGGTGTTGGCTTGTGTGTTTGTTGTTGGTTTGTGAAATGGGGCTAACTCTCGGTGTTGAGTGCTTGGAGATTGGCCCTCGGCCAATATAAATTTTTGGAAAATAATTTTTCAACAATTTATATTTTGAAAAACAAAACAGAACATTCTGCATAAAGGTCGAGGGGCCAATTTTTGCTCAAAAGACCAAAAATAGATTATAAAAACCAAATTTGGCTAATAAACCAAACTGTGTGTTTACCCACAAGAATAAAATTTTTTCCATTCAAACCAATTCATAATTCTTTGCTAAAAATGCACCAGAACTCGCTTTGAATCTTGCGTGCAAGTACTCATCTTATGCTTGGTCAGTGTCGATCACTTTCTGCTACCTTCACTATGCGTCGTGAGCAAAAGAATAACGTCTGAAATAGATAGATATTATTCAGAATACTGATTCCCCTATTATATAGGGTTCTAACAAAGATATTCCTCTTTTGATGTTTTTTCTTTCCAAAGATTCTTTTGCTCTCTAATGAACTTCGATTTTTTTTAGACTTCCATTAATCTGCAGCTATTGGCCTTATGTCCATAGTTATGACATTTGAAGCATTATATGTCCCCTTCTTATAAAGGTGCAAAGGATTTATAGTTTCTTCTTTTAAATTGATTTACTGTTTGGTTATCTTTAAGGTTATAGTTCTTAACCCTCAAATTTTTATTTCTATATGATCTACAGTTCATAGCTTTGTGTCTGAAATTAGAGCATGCAAAGCAATAACCAAAGAAAATGTAAGGATTCTTGTTTTGATAAACCTTCCTTGGTTTTCTCTTATATTCCTTCTTGATGGGTGGAAGTAGTCCTCTGGATTTATGATCATTGTTTGCACTCTTTTCGTCGGTGTGTGAGCAAAAAGTGAGTGCTTACATGCCTAGTTGGGCTCTGCTAGTCATGACAGCTGTATGTAAAGAGGTTAGAAAGAAAAAAATAGAGCTATTAACAAGAATTGAACAAAAACTAAAAGAAAACATGAGCATAATGACAAAAATGAAAAACAAAAGAAAATGGACCAATATCACCAATATATAGCTTGATCTGATTGATGAAATCCAAAGATACACAATGGAGA
>ML797286.1:256534-270286 GCA_009831015.1 Picea engelmannii | reverse complement strand
GAGGCTCTTTAGGGCACAATTAGGTCTTTGACCAGCCTCCCCACGCAGATTGAGCTCGGATTTGATGTCAAATCGACTTGGGAGCCGATCCATTAGTGGTTGGGAGGCCGGCCAGCTTCATAAATGCGCCGTTTGGCAGGCGCGCGGGTTTGGCACCCCACAGCCGCGCATATGCGCCCAATATACGAAAATATTGCGCGCGCGCGCTCATTTTTAGTGGGTATGCTGCGCTTTTGAATTTTTTAGCCATTTTTGTATAGTTTTTGGCCCTTTTGTTGTGCTGTGGATTTAATCCTTGTGCCATGAATGCCTGTTTTTCTGTGCTGATGATGTGGAGTTCTTGTCGCCCTGTGCGGACGAAATTTCAGTGATAACAATCATTACTTGTCTTCTCTTCATCTTTATTCTTGAATGTACTTGAATCCTTTTTTGTGGTAGTAATCTTATCTAATAATTTAGAGGTATTTTCATATTTTGTTTGAATGAGTTTTGCATCAAGTTATTTTCTCAAATGAACTATTTATGCCTCCATTTTTTCACAGGTTATTTGTTTCTCTTTAAGAGACTTTTCCGGTCTTTCTTCCACCCTATTTTCTTCTAGGATTTGGTTTTTCAGGTTGGTCATGAGTTTATCCATCTCCTTTTCTTTATGTCCATGTTTTCCTTTTGTTCAACTACAAGAATTTTCATCTTTCTATATCTGGTTTTGTATTTTCTTAATTCATCAAAGGCACTGAGAAGTTCTTCTTCCATAATAACCTCTGCTTCATCTTCTGAATCTTCCCCATGCTCAATTTCTTCTATATTATTAGGTTCTTCAATACCTAGAAAAAGGACTTCATCATCATCACTGTCACTGGATTCTGATGAACTGTTGTTTTCTTCTTTTGAGTAAAAATTATTTTTCCCTTTGTAAAACCCTTTTTTGTAATTGGGTTTTTCCTTATTCTTGTATTGTTTATTTTGTCTTCTTCATCTTCAGGGTCTTCCTTGGGATAGGGATACTTGGCTGCAAAATGGCCAACCTTGCCACAGTTAAAACATTTGAAAGGCAACTAGCCTTTGTACTTCCCTGATCCTTTCTGAATTGTTTTAATAAAATTGGCTTCTTCTACATCAAATTCTTCATGATGGTTGGGTTGAGGTTTTTGCTTCCGATTTTTTGTTTTCTTGAGCACCTTGAATATTGCCTCTGCTTTTGGAAGGTTCTCATGTCCTAATATTAACTCATAGGCTTTGAGGATTCCATACAATTCATCCATTGTGATTTTATCCAGATTTTCTTGATCTTGAAGAGTGGACACTTTAGGATTGTATGGAATAGGTAGTGTTCTTAGTATTTTTTCAACTAGCTCGTTGTATGACACTTCTGAAATACTCTGATATGTTTTCATTAACAATATTATCAACTCTTTCGAAGTACTCTAAGATATTTTCTTCATCCTTCATTTTTAGACCTTCATATTATACTTTGAGAGTCTAGAGTTTGACCCTCTTTACCTTGGAATCTCCTGCATATATAGTTTCCAATTTATCCCAGAGTTGTTTTGAATTATTATAGTTTAGTCTTTAGCAAGGATTTTCTTACTCAAACCAACATGTAGTGTGTTTAAAGCCTTTGCATGTTCCCACCATTTTTTCTTGTCTTTTGGTTCTATGGGAGTGGATTTTGGAACATCATATCCCTTTTCAACTAATGTCCATACTTCCAGTCCAATGGACATCAGATAGATTTTCATTGTAACACTCTAGAAGACATAGTCTTCACCATCAAATAGGGGGATTTTTTATGACATCTTGAACTGTTGATCCATTCTGATGTATATTTATCTTCAAGTGATTTAAACCTGTTGTGAAGAGACTCGCTCTGATACCAATTAAAGGATCAGATCCTGCCATTGAGAGGGGTGGGGGGGTGAATCACTAACTCAATAATTTGTCAACTTTACTTTTGTTAATGCAAACAAAAATTTTAACACAATATTTATCATGGAACCCAATCGGGAAAACCACAAACACTTTTCTATTAACTGCAAAAATTTGTTTTACATGTTACATAGACGGAAGATGTACTTCCTTTTAGATCAACACCAATTGATCAGGATGCACCCACACCCTTGTTCACCAGCACCAACTTGTAGGAGGCTTCGACCCTCTTTTTAGTCAGCTACAACTGACAAGGAAGCACCAACTCCCCTACAAGAACCAACCCACCCTTGCACCACCCAACCACCCTTATTTTCTGACTCTAGAAAACTTATGTATCAAGTCTTCATTACATCTCTCTATGCTTCTATGATTTAATATATCTTCTAATTCAGACTGTAGAGACACACTTCTTCTCACCACTTTATCTCGTTTATATAATCTACAAGTTGGTGTGAGATATAATGCATTGTGTCCTTTCATTTGGACCATCGCACCTCTTCATTTAACTTAACCATAATCTTTTTTATTATTCAAAACTTACCATGAACGATTTTCATAAATTGATCATAGATATAGATCAATTTCATCTTTTAACTCTATCCAAAACCTCTGCAATTTATTACAGAAACCGAGTTCTACATAGGCGCTTCCTTCGAACCAGTTTCATATGACCGACAACATAAAACCACGGGATTATCAACTTTAGCTATGTATTATCTTTTTCCTTTATTTCTCTTATTTGATATGACCAACGACGGTGACCAAGCGCTAGGCCAAATGAGTGCTTGATCAATTTATCAGAATCAACGATCACATTTTAATCTCTCGACGAGATGGATGATTGTTAGCACTTCAGGACTTCATCTATTCTAGTTACGCTATCCTTCCACTATACTTGATCAATGGTCGAGACTGCTCTCGAAGTGTTCTTTAGATCAGACGACTCATGCCCACTTTGGGACTTCGGCCCTTCAGGACTTCAGCCTTCAGGACTTTGTCCTTCATGATTTCAGCCCTTCGAGATTTCAACCTTTGAGACTTCGGGATTTTTTCCTTCGCGACTTCAGCACTTTAGCCTTTAGGACTTTGGGACTCTGCTCATTTGTTGGTGTTGAAACTCCCGACATAAATCTCCTGGAGTGATGTAACTTACTGACGTCACTTGTTGACATGGCATGGCCCGAGTGGCTTCCACGTGTCACTCAAATTCATGATTTACACATACCTGAAATGTCGATTTCATCTTGACACTTGTCATTATCTTATTGTGCCACGTGTCTTTGCAGATGAGGTCTACTAACGTAGATCTCCCGATGTGGCACATATTCTTCTCCTCGATCTAACGGTCAGAATAGTATCCTAAATATATCTCAAATCGACAGTTGAGAGTGACTTCGGAATTTTGGCCTTCGGGATTTCGAGTAATTTGATCTCTCCACTTCCCATTTCTTCCAAAGTGATATTCCCCAAAGTGTAACCTCCACACAAATTGTAACCCAAAATGAATTTTGTTCGTATATCATGATCTTAGATCCACGGCTCGATCTATCTGTGATGCTACTTTGCCTTTCTTTAAATCCAACGGCTCTTCTTCTTTGCTTATCCAATCCTTCCACATAAAGTGATCCAACGGCTATAGGGAATTCGGGTATTCCAAATATCAACCTTTTTTCCTTGATTATCCTATCCTTCCACTCAACTTGATACATCGATTGAGAAGGCTCTTGAAGCATATCAATGATCAAGGATGATTACAGGGTCCCAACTAGCATGAAGTTTAAAACTATCGTCGAGCTCCGTAATGGAAAATTGCTCGTTGGTAGTGGAACTGATGCCAACCGTAGATCTATTTGGTAGGTGACGATCGATGGTCTAGACTAATTGCAGAATTGGAAGTAAAACATTGTTTAATTCTCATTTCACTCTCCGCAATCTATCCCTGCCATTGATCTGACGCTTGTGTATCAACGGTCCTGATTTGATTTGATCGTTGACAAGTCCTCCAACTCTCCTTCTCATGTAATCTGATGGTCTAGACTGATTGTGGGATTGGGAATAACATGCTTTTTAATTCTCCTTTTTCTCTCCGCAATCCATCCTTGTTGTTGATCTTGCGCTTGCATATTCAACGATCCTAACTTGATCTGATCATGTTTCTACAATGTGCTTTCCCTTCAGAGTATCATCGTGTTATCTCTTCTGAGATTTGATCTTCATTTTCCTTTCCCTTCTGATTATCATCGCGTTATCTCTTTTGAGCTTTGATCTCCATTCGCTAACCCTCCTGAGCTTTAGTCTCTACATGTCGTCCTAATGTTTGACATCAATGAAAACATATTAATGACACTATGTCCAAAATATTTCTCATGATAATGATCACAGTTCTAATTTTACTGTAACATGGCAGACTGATCATGGTAAATCAAAAGCGGCCTCAGAACAGGTAAACGAACAACAATTTTTGAATTGCATTTAATGTGCATTTTATTTATGTGGCGATCATTTATTTTATTTGTTTACATAACTGGATTATCGTTTATTTTGTTGACTATGTAGTCAGCGGGACATTATGTTGATGATGATTTGCTCAACAAAAGGGATTTGTATGAATCCCCTAACCCTATGGTTTTAATTAGAAAAAAGATCAATAAAGAAAACAAGGAACTAACTCAATTGTTAGATATTCTAGATCAAACTCCTGAAGTCGAAGAAAGGATCAAAGAAGTTATGACAAGGCTTAATACATATAAGATAATAACCATACTTTCAAGTGGTTTTATTTTTATGTCATAAGATCAATTATGAAAGATTTATTTTTAACTTTTACATTATCTAAACCAAAAAAAAAAAAAATCATTTTAGTGACACTGACATGTATGGTGTCGGTAGTAGTGGTGATGCATAGACGCCACAGGGTCTTGACGTAGCCCCTCGTATAGATTCCAGGATGCATCTATTCATATCTCCACCTTCCACACCATTAGGTGGGAGCCATAACACACACACCGAGGAAGCAGACACACATGTAGGCTCTGGAGGTGGTGACGGAGATGAGGCCGATGATTTGACCAACTATATGGTTTATTTTCCTAAATAAAGACATGTGACCAGCACAGGGACCCTTAAGGGAACATTTATGGTCAACGAGGAAGGGTTTCCATTAAAGAAAGTTAAAGTCCTGGGTAATTTTTAAAATTTTAATTGTTCCATGTCCTCTATGTAGACAAATATAAATTATCTAAATTATTATTTTTAAATTAACAATCATATAATCATTTTGCGTGTAGAGAATAATGATTTTTATAGGTCCTTGGAGAATAAGGTATTTCTGATTTTTAGGCCCACCATACGGGAGAGGTGGAATTCCTAGAATTCCAACCTCAAAAAAGAATTGATGGATTATCTCGAAAGCCTTTTTGGTGTAGATACATTTAATAATAACTGGTCCATCACTGCAGGTGGCCAATATTTAAAATATACGCGAGAAACATATAGGAAGCACTTGAAACAAAACAATAGGTAGGAGTGTCCTCTGATGATTCCAGAGAGGGAGTGGAAGGCCCTCATTGAGGATGCAAAACAGAAGAAACTGACAGATAAAGGAAAAACACCCTCTGATCCCAGAATGTAAATTACAATTTCAATTCATACCTTCAAATTCTTTTAGATGTAAATAAAACTTTGGTATATATTAACATACTTGAAACTTTTGATGATAAGTTGACTGAAACGTCAAAGGAAACAAAAGCAAGGATTTCCAAATGTGGCCAGCATGGGCTAGGCTAGGGCGGCTACTTGAAGTTGCAGTCACGAATTGTAAGTACCTAAATATATTATTTGTATCGCCTTAAAAATTTTAGGTAATTGCAGTGACTAACATTAAAAATAAATACTCTTATGCAATGCAGGGTGACAAGTTTGGTACTGAAACCACAAAGGAAGACCTCCAGCTTGATTACAAGTATGACTATAAAGTTGTAGTTGAACATCGAAAAATCTTGGGTCAGTTACCAAGAACCACTTTGCAGGATAAGGTATATAAAATTCAATCCACATTAACCTTTATTATTAATATAATACAGTCGTGTTGGATATTATTAATATTTACAACTTTGTTTTAATCAGGGGAGCAACACTTTCAACGAACGCACTAGTATTGGAGAGCAGTTCCTTGATAGCAGTTTTCAACCAGAATATGGTTATTCCATGCAATCCTAATATTCCACGGGGGTGTAGCCCCATGATAGTTGTTGGAGGCAGGCCAAAGCGGAAAAGCAAGGCATTTTTGGGAAAGAAAGCATGCACGAAGAAAGCAATAGTTGGAAGGAAGAACAGCACACGTGCATGCACAGAAGACCTAACGACGTTAGGGTTAGGGTTTTGGTAATGTATTGTAATGGATAAAGAGCGAGAAGCATATAAATATAGATACTTAGGTATCATAGGGGGTTCGGATTATTGTTGTTTTTGTTTTATTTATGCATGAGTTGATGCGATATGTAATATTGTGTTGTATCATCGATTTTGTATAAGTTGTTGAGCTAGAGAGGAAGAAGGAGGGAAGATATTGAGGGTTAGATCGCAGGTTGGGGAGCCTAGTGCGATCTAGTCTGCCTCATATAGATCTTACCCAACCGAGAAGATTTGTAAGCGTGGGCATTATAGATGTGGGAATACTATAATAAAAGAGCTGAGAGCCAAATATTTGTGGATGTAGCCCAGGAGGGGGTGAACCACAGTAACACCTGTGTAATGTGATGATTGCATGCATATATTTATTGTCTTCAATAGTTATCGTTATGCTTAATGAATGAGTAGCTACATTTCCTTCTTATTTGTCAATGACAATATATTGTGTTTACTAGTTATAATAATGGTTCAATATATCGTTCTCGTATCTCACAACCAATCCTAGGTTGTAAACACTTGATTCTTACAGCCACCCATTAAATCTATCTCGGGTGAGACGGTGCAGCACATTTTGTGTGTTGTGTTGCCTTCTGGTTTACCAGGAGGGCCGATAGTTTTAGAAGCTTTGTTGGAAACCTGAACAGACATGAACCCTGGGTCAATAAACTTAGATAGTATAGAAGAGAGTAAAAACCAACAAACGATTATGTTGTCATTGGTATGAAAAAGAGAAGGTTGAGTAGATGAGATAAATCGAAGATCTTTCGAAGGCGGGTCAAGAAAATGTTAGGGTAAAGAGCAATCAGCCATTATAAGGGAATGTTGAGACCGTGGAATCCCACAAAAGAAGATATCAAAACTTGGATAAGAACTAAGGAGCTAAAGTTTGCACAAAAAGACAACAGAAACCCTAGACTAACACCTCACAAATATCTTGAGAAATATGTGTTTATTGATTTACAAGAAGTCTTTTTCTATGATTTTCCACATCTATTGCAGGAGTGGATACTAAGGTTGAAGGATAACCACGCAATGAACCGGATTGGAAAGATAGAGTGGACCCTAGTATAGATTGAGCAGTTACAGCAGGTGAACAACAAGTTCACCCGCACAGTAGATTTTTGGCTTGACAGTATTGTGGTAGGTTCTATAACAGAGTTTGCAGTCGACACAACGAAGTCGTACATCGCAGCGGAGTAATATTTTCTACTCGGACCTTGAGGAAGGTACATTCGATCGTTGTATACTTATATTAATATACTTTTATATAACAAAGGAGTACTGACAATGCATTCAGATAGCTAAACTTCCATGTGTGCATGGGGTAAGGGGGGAAGCTTTGACAGAAAGAGAATAAATGGAAGGACAAAAGGATAAGGGAAAGAAGGAGGAACCTTTGGACCCAATCATGATGGACGATGACCAAATCAATCAGATCATGGCAGCAACTAGAAATATGAGTAGTGGAGTACCCTACCAATACAAGGTGAATACCAAGAAGAGAGTCGTAGCCGAGAGGGAAGGATTGGCAAGAAATGAGGAAGAGGTAGAGAATCTCTGGCCTGTGGAGCAAATTGAGGAAATCCTATGTGCAATATATAAGAGGAAGACAAGAGGTCCAATAATATGAAGAGAAGGCAACAATCCTATCCATATAAATGTTAGTGTGGAACCCATAAACCCATGTGCGACTAATACACCAAATAAAACACCACCGTTTAGACAACTGAAATTCAGAAGTAGTCATACAGTAGGAAGTGCATCCACAGAAGGAACAACAACTAGAGGAGCTAGTTCAGGAAGCATTAGTCAAGTATATGCACCGCGCAAAGGTAGTAGTTCATCATTCCGAATGGCAAGACACAATCCCACCATCAAGTTACCAAAATTTTGAGGAGAAGTAGCATAAGACATTGAGAAACCTTTTTTTATTTGTGCAAAGATCTGGGAAGAAAAATAGATCATTGATGAAGATACCAAACTTGTGCAGTTAGCGATTATGCTAAGAGAACGTGCATTAGAACGGTACATGAGTTTACACGCAAACAGTGCTCCGGGGATGACAAGGACATTGACATACATTAAGAAGTTATTGATAAATGAGTTCCAGAAGCCAAGCTCAGAGGATCAATACATGACTGAAATGATAGAAATCCAAAAAAAAAATAGGATAATTCATATGGGAGATTGACCAGAGATTCAAGAGACTAAAGGGAAAGTTAAAATATCTCATGACCGATATGCAGCATCAACACTTGTTTGTCAATTCATTTCTCCCACACTTAAAATATCCATTGCAATAACATAAGTTCCAGACACAGGGAAAGGCTCTGCAGGAAGCCTTGCAATTGGAAGAAAACCAGTATCAACAGATGGACCCAGTGATCGAAGAACTGAAGGAGGATCTGAAGAACTTAACGTTTCATCTAAACCAAAATAAGAGTAAGGACAAACGATAATTTTTTTGGTATACCACATGCAGGAAGAAAGACCACCACAATAACAAATTTCCAACATTCACACAGTATATGGAAGTAGGAATGCCAAACCTGTTACCCACCGAAGGACCATGGTGTGAAGTCTATAAGAAATCGGGTCACGACCCCTACCACTGCCCAATGATGCAGAAATACTAGACAGTCCCAAAGAATTCATACTGCACCTTTTGCAAGTCATTGGGCCATGACAACAAATATTGTAGAACTATGGAATTGATGCGAGAAAGGACATCAGACACGTATAGAGTGCAAGCAGAAATGATGACTGGGAAAGCCGCACCACAGTTTAATCCAGTTCCAGCTCCATACAAAACTGCGCAGTAGCAATATAATACTGCGCAACAACCATACAATAACACGTAGCCACAATAAAACGCAACACAACCTCAGTACAATACCGTGCAGTATAATCAAGCACCTCAATATAATGCACTAAGAGGAGATAGAGAAGGCTACATAGGTGGAGGATGAGAAAGAGGAGGTTTTGGACGAGGTAGAGGACCAGTGGTGTGTCACAATTGTCAACAACCGGGACATTATGCAAGAGAATGTCCACTTCCACCAGCAAATTGTATGTATTGTCGTGCATCATACCACAATATAGAATAATGTTCGACACTACTAATAAAGATCCAGGAAAAGAGGAACCATAACAACCAGAATGTTCAGTGAATTTCAGCCGAAGAAAGGGATGAAGGAAGGAACATCATTATAGTTACTCGCAGAGGAGCTAAAATAGGGGAAGACATTGTTCGACAAGAGCCAACACAAAATCAATGGGTGAAAAAGAACGCCAAACCAAGGAAGCAATTCGACGCGTAGAAGGAAAAGGATATATTTAAGCAATCCTGACAAGAATTTCAAAAGGAAAATATTGCGACAACTTCAACTGTGCAACAAAGTAAGGATGCACCAAAATACGAAATTCCTTCATTATTGGATCATACCAGCGAAATACATTCCATGGGACAAGTAAGTACAATCAAAGGATTTTTGAAATCATGTGTAAAGGTATTAAGTGATCCATCATCTGTGAAAATATTGCAAAAAATACTAGAAAAAATTACCATTGAGACGAAAGGAAAACTAGAACAAAAAACAGTCAATCACCTACACACAAGAAGGAGAACAAGTAGGGAGTTTAGACTGAATGCCAACATTGGATATTTCAATATGGGAGACATCATACTAGATCTAGGATATGAAGTTAATGTATTACCAAAGAAGACATGGCAATGCATGGGAGATCCCATGTTAGGATATTCACATGTTCAATTGAAACTGGCAAATCAACACAGAGTCCTACCAATAGGTAGACTGAAAGGAGTGATAGTAGATTTGGATGGAGTGTGCACTAAAGCATATTTTGAAGTCATTGAAATAGTGGACGGCACAACACCTTACCCAACGTTGCTTGGTCTGGATTGGGCGTTTGACAACCAGGCCATAATCAACTTGAAGACCAGGAAAATGACATTTGATTCAGGAGAATACAGGGTCATTGCACCATTAGATCCGTCGGAAGGGGAGAGGTTTGTAGTGCCTACTTTCCTAGACTTAGAGGAAATCAGCTAGCAGTACAGAAAAAATATGTGTGATGAGGATTATGTAAACCCAACTGCAGATGGGATACTCAGCTAGTAGAGAATTACCTCATGTGCAACAGACTCAGATACCAATTTAGAGAACTGGCAACAAAGGCTACACGAAGTATCCATGAGAAGATGTGCAAGAATAGACCGCGCAGTCAGATGAGTAGGCACAAAAATAAGGGAACCACCCAGTTTCCACGGTGTAAACGATTTCGAAACATTATTGACATAGTATGAAGATGAATTCTTAGAGAACCAGAGACTGTTAGAACTTGATCTAGCACTCAAGGCCACACCTGCAAGATGGTGGGGCGCACACAAAGAGATAACCAAAGATTGGTACCAATGTAAGTGGTTATTGCGCATAAGGTTTGGCACAGAACAGAAAAACAACAAACAACAGAGATATGATGGAAAAAGGGCACCAATGGAACACTTGGAGAAGTGCAGAATGTTGTGGAAAATGGCACCCCCAGAGGAATGGCCTCATCATTTTATACACACTCTAGAGGGCATACCAAGGAACTGGTATACAGACTAGGAATTGCACAAAGGAATTACAACCTGGACGACATTGCAACAGAATTTCAAAATCACTTTCTCATTCAAGAATGAGAACCCCAACATAGATGTCACTCTTAAAAATATAAGAGGAGCGATATTCATCAAAGAACCAGGAATAGAACTTATTATAGAAGAACAACAGCGGAACAAACAGATAGTCCAGGCACTATTGTCATGTTACAATGTACAAGAGGAAGCATCGGACGAAGACGATCCGTGCGATATTCATATTGAAGAAGAGGAAGGAGAAAGAGATGTGGAATTTCCACCCATAGAATCAGAATTCATTTCCATGCCGATCAAATTAAATAAAGTCAACATTGGGGTAGTCGAGAATCCCAAAATGGCCAGCATTGGAGATTATTGGGATGAGCAAATAGTGGAAATCATAATAGAGTTATTGCGCGAATACAATGACTTGTTTCCCACAACATTTACAGAGATGAAGGGTATAGTCGGAGAGTTATGAGAGATGAAGATACCACTCAGACTCGAAGCGAGATCAATCAGACAGGGACCTTACAGACTAAACCCAATATATAAGAAAAAAATCAAAGTTGAGATCGACAGGATGATTAAAGCCGGAATCATAGAACTGGTCGAATAATCAGAATGGATAATCCTGATTGTAGTATAGGAAAAGAAACAAGGAGGGATAAGGATATGTTTCGACTTGATGAATTTGAATGATGCATGCCTACACGACCCATTCCCTACACCTTTCATGGATGAATTGTTAGAAAACATAGGAGGACATGAAGCTTACTCATTCACTGATGGATTCTCAGTCTACCATCAGATCAATATAGCACAAGAAGACGAATACAAGACCATGTTCATGAAAGAATGGGGATCTCATCAATACACAGTCATGGCATTTGGACTGAAGAATGGACCGGCAATATTTTCCAGAGTAGTCATTGCTATGTTTTGTTGGATTACTGAGAGGGGGGGTGAATTAGTAATAGAGCAATTGATTCCCTTTTAACCATATAATCCAAGTGTTATATCCGTGAAGCATTATTATCCAATAATTGCAGAGTAAATAAGCAATGAACAAATACACAGTACACCAGTGTTTTACGTGGAAACCCAAATTGGGAAAAAACTACAGAATGCTTTTTCTTATATGTATTGAAGAATTACATTCATTGAAAGCACCAACTTCCTTTGTTTTCCAGCTGCAACTGGAAGGAGGCTCTAACCCCCTAGTTTCTCAAGCTACAACCTGAAAGAATCTCCAACTCCCCAAATCTCTGGCTACAACCAGAAGGAGGCTACAACCCCCAATGTTCTCCGGCTACAACCGGAAGGTGGCTACAACCACCTGTCCTTATCCCATCCTGCCACCCTGAAGTAGAAGTAGAATGATGGAACCACTGTCACACTATCACTGTGAGATATACCGCTGTAAACCTGTACCAATAAATTTGAACCATGCGTCAACCATGCATCAACCTGTAATCAACATGTACCATAAACAAGTGCATCAACCATGCACCAACCTGTAATCAACCTGTACCATAAACAAGTGCATCAACCATGCACCAACTTGTAATCAACCTATACCTTAAACAAATGCATCAACCATGCACCAATCTCAACAAAAATCCCTCTTAAATTTCATCATTAAAATCTGATTTGTAGCTCTGTAATAGACCTGGTGTATCTGATCACATTCCTACAAAACTTCCTTAACTTTAACAGTAAGAGACTATCATTTTCATCAAACTTTTCTTTAGTCTCACATGCCTAGTTTTGGATTAGTCAACAACCCTAACTTGAAGTAATCATAAATTTGAACCTATAATGTATAAATATCTGAAACTAATACACAATGTTATTCAGTGTGCTTTATGCAATTCCTCCAAGTGCCACTACTTGGAACCTCTCAGAAAAGGAGTTATAGTAAAAATGGCATACCTTGTTGAATTCTGGCTTATTCTAGAGAGAGACCTTGTAGAGAGTGTCCCACACAAAATATTTGATGAAATGATATGAAACTATTACACAGCCTACTACAGACTGTACCCTAACCAACACATTTTGTCTCACTGAATTTGTATCTGTTATGAAGAAGTTATGACTTTTGTACCCGAAACACCTGATTTTGACTAGTTTCAGGACTGGCCACAAACCCTATTTTACACAGAGTGTAAATCCCAAAATACAACGACCCACAAGCTTAATTTTGAAACATAGATACTTGGATATTCTTTATCACTTGCATAGAAATTTCAGGATCTGAATCATTATATAAAAAAAGCTATAGCGAAAATGGTGAGATGACCTGAAAATAACATACCTTAGAAAGCATCATCAAAAGAATTTATCCTTCCTTGCATTTTGGCCTTCTTTTCTTCATTTTCCTCAGAATTTCGACTTAGATATCATTTCTAAACCTTATAAACCTATATATATTCAATATCCTCAAGTTTAATTCAAATGAGAGAGACTTGCCTCTTATTTATACTCTCCAAGTAGCTTCCTTAAAAACATATTCTAGGTCACTTGGCCCCACTTTCCTTATTTTAGGGTTGGGTCCACTTCTAATTTATCCATTAAAATTAATATTGAAATAATTTATTTTGTATTCACTTTGAATTATAATACACGTATCACTTCACTTTATTATTTACCTTTTAAAATCTCTTAAACCACTTTGATTACTTTGACCTTTTGGGGCTTCTAGATGACATATGAGGGTCCTCCAACTTCGTAAGGCCATAACTCTCAAACCGTGAGGAGTTATGTGACGT
>ML797286.1:220958-241730 GCA_009831015.1 Picea engelmannii | reverse complement strand
TCATCTTGTACTTGAACATTTAAGTGGGGTAAAAGGAGGTTGCCCCCTCGAAAAGGCTTATTATCTGAAATTATCTCTTTTTCAAGGCATTGAGTACTTTTCCTGAGGTTTTTCTATGCTATATTGATGTTTGGTTCTTAACAAAGCATTCAACAAAATCCTAGAGAATGCACTGACAAAGATCTGTAACGTCAACAAGGACGACTGGGACCTCAAAGTACCAGCATTATTATGGGCCTATAGGACTACGTGCAAAAATTTAACAGGGAACACACCATTTAAACTGGTTTATGGCCAAGAAGCAGTGGTGCCATTAGAATTTTTAGTACCAAGCTTGCGTTTAGCAGAAATTACACAAACGATAGAACGAGGTGTAGTACAGGAGAGACTAAATCAGTTAATGACCATGGAGGAAGATTGGATCTTAGCAGGATTCCACCAACAAGTTCAGAAAGCAAGGGACAAAGCTTGGCATGATAGACACATAAAGAACAAAACTCTCAAGGAAGGAGATCTAGTACTAATGTATGAAAGCAAATCATTTCAACACCCAGGAAAGATAAGAATGCATTGACTAGGACCGTATGAAGTAAAATCTATCATAGATGGAGGAGTTGTATAGTTGAAATACTTATCAGGCACAGAACTCAGTGGGATGATCAATGGGAGTCAACTAAAGTTGTATAAGGATAGTCGACCACCCACCACGCAGTAAAAAAAAAAAACTATAAATACTACCAACAGAGGCACATTGCACCAGAGGAAGAAAGGCCATGCACACTTAGAAACAAAAAATAGATGAGGAGAGGGACAATGGTCATGTACAAATGGAAACAAGCGGGAAAAGGAAAGTTGACAAAAGTGGTATGACAAGACAGCGGTAGGATGAATTGAAGGACGGAAAGGACTGATGGGACACCACATTAATCATGCCAAATGGAGGTGGCAAGGCAGAGTAATGGAAAGTATGAAACCTTCGGAGGTTCATTGAACCCATAATTAAGGAAGCGTCCTCAACAAGCTTCACGAACACACAGACGCAGGAACAAATAGTCTATTTGCAAAAAGAGAACAGACAAAGAGTGATAGAGGTTAAGGAACACAGAGTCGTGTTCACAGAAGTCACAGAGACCAATAAAACCCAGCAAATGTTTGACATTCACCACCATGGCACCACCAAAGAAAGCAGAAGTGAGCCAAACAGTGAAAAAAACTAGAGTTCAGACCAAGTCACAAGTACATGCAAAAGAAGGTGAACAATGTTCGCCAAAGATCGTCAATGTCGACAAAATCCCATCTCCAGACACAACACTGGTGAACCCTACACCTATACTGGAAGAAACCCAATAGCCATCATATGAGGGAATGAATATAAATATATCGGCAGAAGTACAGGAGCCGCAGAACTAGAATGTAGAAACCCTAAAGTAGGTGCAACTAGAGAACACCGAAGCAGCTCCGAAAGTCAATGGAATGACGCCAAATATGGAAGCAGCAATTGAGCTAGAGGAGTCTCAAACGACCATATCAAAACACCCACCAGAAGGAATGGTCAAAGATGTCAAAGGTTGGCCAGAATGGTACTCTGAGGAACAACCAGAAGCCATCGAAACTTCGAGCCATCCACCACCGCCAAAGAAATATAAGCTGTAGGTACCCAGGTCACCTCACAAGCAACCTATCGCATCAATCATTCTACCAGGTATACCAGATGGGGTACAGGTAGGACCAGACCTATTGGGTCATATAGGGAAGCTCAAATATTCATACCACGATGTAGCAGACGCAAACAAGTTTTTGGAACTTGCAAAGAGAGTGTACATGGAGTTGGTGGGCACGAATTGGGTTGGGAAATCGATCGATCAACCACTCCAATGGGAAACAGGGTTGCAGAAAATAGGGATTTTATGTCTGTTGGGCCTACCACATTTTGGCATATGTTAGTACGCTAGTGCATGAATCAAAAATTTGTTAGCAGTCACATAGGGCAGAGAGATTTGGTTGGACAAGCTCATCTCGATAGTCATAGAGCTTATCGCGAGCATAGCAGGATTGTCATCCCGGGGCATGGATCCAACGCATTTTCTGGATGACAAATCTAAGGAGAAGGTGCTAGAAGAAGAGATGAAGAATAAGTATGGCATCGACAGGGGGACAAAAGGGATCATTATCAAGAGGATCAACGATGCCGCAACATAATTGGGTGCAAAAATCTTAGCCTATAAGTTGCTGAGAAAATGTCACAGGGAGGAAGTTCCAACTGGGGTTGTGTTGAGCACTCAACACACCCTAAAAATTCAATGTAAAATTTCACTCTTTGGGTACCACTTGATCTTTTTTCATTGTCAAGTATGAAAAATGTGTCCTCTGCTTATCATTTTTTAATCTCATTAAGTCTTTAAAATATTTCTTGGACATATGAGAATCATTAACTTAAAATAATAACATCTAAATTAGAGCAATGACAGCCATTTTTTTCCTGGACGCACTTAAATAATTTGGCATTGGAAAGGATTAAGTATGAAATAAAACGTTATAGAAAACCAAAGTTGTCGAGACCCGATCTTCATCGACGTCAGCAAACGGATGTTTTATTTTGCTAAAGAACCTCACCAAGGATATCGCCAATGATCGGTTCTCTCAGCATTGGTGAAAGGTTGAAAGAATAATCATTGAACAAAAATGAAATAATAATCACTAATCACCGACTTCCGAAACGTTTTCGGTATCGGGAGATCCGAAGGACGATAACCCATGAAGAAACTGTGCACTATTTTTATTCTTGAAGGATGATCCCCAATACTCTCTTGGCATCGGCAGTCATAGTGTCAAGCTCAATTTAGTGTGTTCGACTTAAACAAAGTCCCGAGTCCTACCCATAAGTTAAGTTATCGGTCATTAGTGCCCTGTATCCTAATTCAGTGGTGCCACGTCAATACGGTACGCTGAATTCAATTGGCATCAGAAGTTTTCTCACGAGGATACTGATTTAAACATGCATAAGAATATCGTCGATTCCCGATATTCCCACTAAGACGACGATGCGATGGGACCTTTTAGCTCTGAGATACACTAGATATGATGCATTTCAAGGTTAATTAATTCCAGAATCTCACACTAGTTGTTAATTCATGCGCGGATCAAAATGGTCGTTTGAACTTGCTGATACAGTGTTTTTTTCCCATTGTGCCTCCACCATCAACCCATGTATAATTTATTTGCAAAGATTCAGTGGTATATTGTTTTGAATTTCACCCATTACTCGTATTAACTGGTTGATACTGTTGGGTATGTGTTATATTCTTTGCATGTGTGTGTGTGGGCACGTCAGGTTCGACAACTGCGGTTTTTCTATTTTTAGCGGATTTTGCTATTTTTAGTAGATTTGTAAATTAATCCCAGATTAAGGGATTAGAGTTTTGGTATCTACAAAATACCTAAAAACATTGTATATATTGTATGGTGAATGGTGAAATTCGTGATAATGAATATAAGAAAGGTTTTCCCGGTTGAGGGTTTCTGGTATAAAATCTCTGTGTACTCTGTGTATGAGCCATTGATTAATTTCTGTCTTACTTAAGAATCTATATGCATTGCTTTACTTCGCAGGTTTAAAACTTACATGTGGTATCAGAGCTCATTTTTGGCTTCAGAGGGATGCCTTTGTTGTTGAGGGTTTGGCTCGGTCTTGATAGATCAAGTTTATCTTGGGTCTGTGATAAACCTAGGTTTAGTGGGATCTTTTGCAGTGGATATTCAAGTAAAGAAAGATGAATGGCAAGCTCATCTAGAATCGAGATAGAGAATTTCAACAGTAAAAACTTTGAGCTATGGAAGCTCAAGATGGAGGACCTGCTTGTAGACAAAGAACAATGGATCATTGTGGATCCCGGTACACAGCCTACTAGTACACTGTCTACTAGCACACAGGCTACTGGTACACAACCTACTATTACACAAACTACTAGTACACCAGCTACTGGTATGTCGAAGGAAGATTGGGACAAGTTGGACAAAAGAGCAAGGAGTACTATTCAACTTTGCTTGGCAAATTCGGTGTTGTTGAATGTCTCAGGAGAATCTACAGCCAAGGAACTATGGGATAAGTTAGGTAATTTGTATCAATCAAAGTCCCTGGTAAACAAGTTGTTTCTTCTAAAGAATTTGTATCATCTTAGGATGGAATATGGAGATTCTGTGACAGAACATCTAAATTCCTTTAATACTCTGGTAAGTCAACTTGGATCTGTTAATATTAGGATTGCAGAAGAAGATACGTGTATTTCTTTGTTATGTTCTTTGCCAAACTCTTGGGATAATCTGGTTGTAGAAATAGGTAGTACCACTCAATCTACATTGAAGTATGAGGATGTAGTTGCATCCTTGTTATCTGAAGAGATGAGGTGAAAGAGCATGGATGGTCACAGCACAGATTCTTTATTTGTAAGAGGGTGTACCCAAGACAGGAACGCTAGTAATCCTTTGGGATGGAGATATAAATCTATAGGTAGATCTAAGTCTCTAGGAAAATCTTTGAGGAAATGCTGGAAGTGTGGTAAAACAAGGCATTATAAGAAAGATTACAAGTCTAAGAAGGTTGAAAAACCAAAGGGATATGATAGTACCTCTTCCACAGAGGTGAAAACCTCCACTGAAGAAGGAGGTGATGTTTACCTATCATCTACAAGTACACATGAAGACCATGATGTATGGTTGATCGACTCAGGTGCATCATACCATATGACTCCTCACAGGGAGTGGTTCTCTGAATATGAAAAATATGATGGTGGTGATGTATTCCTAGGAGATGAATCGAAAACAAAAATCTTGGCACGTGGAAGGGTTAAGTTGTTGTTAAATGATGGAAGGATTCAAGCTCTCCCTGGGATTCTACACATTCCAAAACTAGCCAGGAGCCTAATATCTGTAAGCAAGTTGGGTGGTGCAGAAGTGAAAACTGTATTTGAAAAGAACACTTGCAATATGGTACAAGGAACAATGGTGTTGATGAGGGGAGTTCATTGTGGAACTCTGTGCAAGTTGTTGGGAAGCACTTATACTAATGGGTGTAACAGTTATGTTGTCCTTGAGCAGAAAAATGAAGGAGACAAGACCAATACTACACCAGAAAAGAAGACCATGCTGTGGCATCAAAGACTGGGGCATATTGGAGAAAAGGGCCTTCGAACACTACACAGTAAAGGTATGGTTGAAGGTATGTCTAATTGCACTCTGGATTTTGATTTCTATGAAAATTGCATATATGGTAAACAGAATCGAGTAAGATTCCCATCTGGTGCTATAAGAGCAAAGGGGTTCTTAGAGTTGATACACAGTGATGTGTTTGGACCTATTCATGTTCCTTCCCTAGGTAAATCTATGTATTATGTTTCATTCATAGATGATTTTTCAAGGAACACATGGATTTATTTTCTTAGAAAGAAATCTGAGGTATTTGATAAATTTAAAGAGTTTAAGGCTCTGGTAGAAAATCAGACAGAGAAGAAAATAAAGGTATTGAGAACAGATAATGGTGGAGAATTCTGCAGGAATGAATTCAAAGAATTCTGTAAGAAGTGTGGTATATAAAGGTAGAAGACTACTCCATACACTCCTCAGCAGAATAGAGTTGCAAAAAGGTTGAACAGGACACTGATGGAAAAAGCAAGGAGCATGCTCAGCGGTGCCGAGTTAGGACAAGAATTATGGGCAGAGGCAGTGGGTACAACATGTTACCTGGTCAATCGATCACCTTCATCAGCGTTGGATGATAAAACTCCACACGAGGTATGGTCTGGAAAGAAACCCTCTCTTCAACATCTTAGAGTGTTTGGTTGTGATGCTTATGTACATGTTCCAAAGGAAAATAGGAGTAAGCTGGATAATAAAGCTGAAAAGTGTATCTTTATTGGTTATAAAGATGGTGTGAAAGGTTATAAGCTTTGGAACCCAGAAACATAGAAAACTATTTACCGTCAAGATGTTGTTTTCAGAGAGGTAAAAGATGTGTCCAAAAAGGAATTCCCACCAACGCAAGACGAACCTGAGAAAATAGAGCTTGAGTTGGATGATGAAAAATCTAAATCATCTGAAGAAGAGGAAGCAGAAGAAGAAGAAGAAGAACATCATACCCCAGTATTGAGGAGATCAGTGAGAGATAGAAGGCAACCAGAAAGGTATAGTCCACCTGATTTTCATTCCAATTTTTCTTTATCTATTACTGATGATGATCCCAGAACTGTCAGGGAAGCAGTCAATTCAGAGGATAGTAAGCTCTGGAAGAAGGCCATGGTTGAAGAAATGGATGCCTTGGATAAGAATGAGGCATGGGATATAGTTGAGCTTCGAGCTGGAAGAAAATCAGTTGGTAGCAAATGGTTGTTCAAGAATAAGTTTAATGCACAAGGTAAAGTGGAGAAATACAAAGCTTGGTTAGTAGAAAAAGGTTATTCCTAGGTAGAGGGAATTGAATTTTGTGAGATCTTTTCTCTTGTTTCTAAGTTAACTTCTATTATATTTATTTTATCTATTGTTGTTGCTTTTGATCTTGAAGTGGAACAAATGGATGTGAAGACAACATTCCTACATGGGGATCTGGAAGAAGAAATCTACATGAAGCAGCCAGAAATATTTGTAGTGAAGGGAAAGAAAGAGTTGGTTTGTAAGCTAAAGAAGTCACTATATGGTCTAAAGCAATCACCTAGGATGTGGTACCAAAATTTTGACACATACATCCTTGGATTGGGATTTTTAAGAAGCAGGGTTGATCACTGTGTATATTCCAAGCAAGTTGGTAATCACTTCACTTATGTAGTGTTGTATGTTGATGACATGTTGTTGGTAGGAAATAACATGGATGTTATCAAGGAGGTGAAATCACAACTATCCTCCAAATTTGACATGAAGGATCTCGGTGCTGCTAACTTCATTCTGGGAATGGAGATTAAAAGAGATCGTGCAAACAGGAAACTCTGGTTGAATCAAAGAAAATATGTTGACATGATATTGTAGTGGTTTAATATGCATGGAAGTAAACCGGTAAAGGTTCCTATTCCTATAGGTGCAAATTTATCTACAGATTAGTGTCCCAAGACACAAGAATAAGAAAAGGACATGTCCCATGTTCCATATGCTAGTACAGTTGGCAGTTTGATGTATGCAATGGTTTGTACTAGACCAGACATTGCACATGCAGTGGGAGTTTTGAGTAGGTATATGTCAAAACCAAGGAAGGAGCATTGGACAACAGTAAAGAGGGTCTTTAGGTATCTTCGTGGCACCACCAGTTATGGATTGTGCTACCAAGGAAGACTGATATTAGACAGAGTGGTGGACATACATGGCTTTGTTGATGCAGACTGGGCTGGAGATTTGGATCACAGAAGATCTACAAGTGGGTATGTGTTTAACTTATTTGGAGGAGCAATCAGTTGGATGAGCAAAAGACAAGCTATAGTGGCACTCTCAACTACAGAAGTTGAATACATGGCAGCCACTCATGCAAGCAAGGAAGCAGTATGGTTGCAAAGATTGTGTTCAGGTATTGGGTTGGTACAACAAGCAGTGAGATTAGATTGTGACAGTCAAAGTGAAATATTCCTGGCAAAGAACCCAACTTATCATAAGAAGACAAAGCATATTGATGTTCAGTATCACTTTGTGAGAGACATGGTTGAGGAAAATAAGGTGTTGTTGGAAAAGGTTGACACTTTAAAGAATGTTGCAGATTCATTGACAAAGTCTGTGAACACAGAAAAGTTCTCCTGGTGTAGAGTAACAATGGGCATTTATGCCCTGGATTGTTGACTATATAATCCCCTGGACCCCTGGACCCCTGGATGCAAAGAAAACGACAAGTGGGATAATGTTGGGTATGTGTTATATTCTTTGCATGTGTGTGTGTGTGGGCATGTCAGGTTCGACAACTGCGTCTGACGATCCCTATCAGGATTTTGCTATTTTTAGCGGATTTGTAAATTAATCCTGGATTAAGGGATTAGGGTTTTGGTATCTACGGAATACCTAAAAACATTGTATATATTGTATGGTGAATGGTGAAATTATCTATAATGAATATAAGAAAGGTTTTCCCGGTTGAGGGTTTCCGGTATAAAATCTCTGTGTACTCTGTGTATGAGCCATTGATTAATTTATGTCTTGCTTAAGAATCTATATGCATTGCTTTACTTCGCAGGTTTAAAACTTACAAATATGACTGGTAGGATCTCTCCCATTATATTCTCTAAGTCATTGAAAACAGGGTTATTCTGTGTATGAAGGAATCTAGATCATCAAGAGGAGTGAGACGAGTTGTCTGGGGATAACTTCCAAGGTCCAATGAGTATAAAAAAAATAGTTTAGAAAGCATCACAGGTATGTATCGGTCTATGGATGTTTAATGCTTCATTTCATACGTCTTATCCAATGTCACTTTGTACACCTGCCTAAAGTTTGTTTTCAATTGCAGGAACGATGCCTCCGAAGAATCCCACCACCAGGAAATCTCCAAGAGAACCAAAGCTACAGGAACTAGAGGTGGGAGAAGGTTCCTCCTCAGCGGTGGCGAGACAATTGGAATTCTCTCCAAAACCGGTGCCCAACATCAAAACTGCCACCCAGAAAGATTTCGTTCAACCCCTAGCCTTTGGAGACACAAAGGAGAACATTGGGACCAAGACAGTATTCCCACATTGGGAATAACTTTTCAAGAATATTAAGAGAGAAGAACTCCCTGAATAAACCCCACACAATGATCCTGATATGAGAAGGCTCGACGATGAAGTCTTCCTGAATGTATGAAAGGAGTACCTACACATGGTGGCGAGTAGGACTCTGATATTTCCCTGCATTGATCTCTTGAAATGGCTTATTGATCACACTGACACAAAAAAAAAAATGATTAAAGACAACAATGATGGGTGTGTCGAGGTTTTCCTTCCATTAGAAGTGTAGAATTACTACAAGCTCAGAGATCCGGAAGAGCAGTTGAATACTGATTTTGTTTTGAGATTCTATGAGAAAAATGACACTAGTAAGGTGATGGATTCCTAGTGGAGAGAGGATAAAAAGTTCACCAATCGAACCTCTGGCTGGTACCTGACGGCCAACCTTAGAGAGCCTTACATCTATCTAATGGCCCTCCTTTGCATATTGCATGGGGGAAAATATTTCTCTAGGTTTTCAAAATCTTGGATGCCTCTAGCATATACCATAGCCATTTCTAGGATAGGTTTTAACTGGGGTGCAATCATCTCCAAACACCTAAGCACTTTCATCTAGCAAGCTCAGATGTCGAAAGAAGGAGAAACCCCGTCCTTTTACATGGCATCTTATCTTCTGGACATCGTCTACACCAGAAATGATTTTGTTGGAATGAACTTAAGTTACCATACCTCAGATCTTCCATTCCATGTTTATTTTGACATCTTGTGGGAGAATAGGTACAAGAAATCCTACTGTCTCATCTGCGACCAGTTTATCACACACATTCATTTTTTTTGTTCAAGAAAGAATGCCCAAGGCTGTTGGAGGAAACTAAAAATATTATATCGAAGGTTGGCCACCAGTATATGGATGAGAGTGATACCTACATCAGGGTTTTCAATGCCACCGAAGCACCTCATCTGCTACCTGTATATGTCCCTGATCGACTAATAGTAGGGGAAATTTGTTATTAGAGCATCCTGCAAGGTTACAATGCTACTTTGGTAAAGGATAAGAAGCACACCTTCATACCCTATGGGTTCCATATTGGTTTCTACATGGTAAAGGACACTGAACAGGATAAGCAAGAAGAGTTAATCCAATTGGAATTCTCATTCTAGACTGGTCGTTTTAGCGAGCATGACCCAAAAGGTTTAGTCCTAAATCACGCATCACAAGTATCATCATTCTAGCCATATGCCCATGATAGGTTTGAGGATGAAATATTCACCAAAAATGATCAATACTGGGAGGAGGTGGTGGCAAGGTGTGTTGACCCCAAGGCAACTAGATTCAAGGCTATGAGTTGGGATGAGCAAGCAATAGTCCTAGAACAAATATTTCAGGAGACCATTAGAACAAGAGAAGAAATGATATCAGTGGGAGCGGTGGGATCACCCGAGGAAGCCATCGAAACAGTAGAGGTTTCCTAGGAAACCCCAGTATAGAACAAGAATTTCCCTAAGGTTCGGGACGTGCGAGAGAGAGGGAAATTATGTATCAACATGCCTTGCAGATGATGAGTATGATGCAAGATATCTCGGACCCCATCAGGTTTACAAGGTTTCTAACCGATAGCCGAGAAGAGAGCACGGCTGGGTTAAGCGACCCTGATTTCATAAACCCAGGTAACATCAATGGGTCAGATGACCCAGGATCCACAATGCCACTGGCAAGGTCAACGACACGAGTGATGACTCAACCAGAGACAGGTCGGGTAATAGTAGAAACAAGTGCACCTAACCCTCTGATCAAGTTTATAAATATATATAGTGATGAAGAAATCCTTGAGGCATCTCACAGGACTCCTGTGCGTGTCCAAGAAGAAAAGGGACCTGAGAAGATTCCTTCTCCTGATCCAGAGGTCCAAACCCAGGAAATCCCACAAAAGGAAAAATAAGTTGAAAATGGTCCCGACACAACAAACCTCGAAGCATTAGAGACCCGATCCGATGATCCAAAGGGTAAGTTAGAACTGGACAAGCCAAAAGGAGGATCCCCACAAAAATAATTCGACGATTTGATTGTAGACGAGCAAGTAAATGTCAAGTCTTTTCCCAATGCCTCTATCCCGCTCGATACTCAAATCCTCGACAAGTGACAAGTAGAGGTCGGGCCTTCGGAGCACAGCAAGGAGGTTCAAGAACCTGACCTAGAACAGATATATACCACCAGAAATCTAGGAAACACACTCACATGGGGTGATCAGTAGATTCTCAAGGCTGTAGATGAGGTAGCTAATATTTATGTGATCTCCTACGATTGAAAGAAGAGGTCCATCATGCAAAGAACCATGAAGAAAAGGAGAATCATGTTGTTTTGCTCCGTCCTCATCACCACATAGGAGGATTTGATAAACACTGAAAATGCCAGAACATCTGAGATCATCGGTGCAGGGAGGGCGATTTCAGATGCCATCTTAGACAAAGATAAATGGGATGAAAAATATTTGGTCTCTTCCCTGAAGGAGCTAGAACATTTGTGCCACCTGGCTGAATACTATAAGGGCACCACTCAGACCGTGGTTTATCTGAGAAGTGAGTTTGAAGCGGCTTACAACAGGTTCACACACGAGTGGCACTTGTTCACTATGAATATAGTCGAGCTCCAGGAAGACACTCTCCTGGAACTTGCAACATGAAAGGATATGGAGCAATGGCATGAAAGTGCGTAGCAAGTCGTAGAAAGACTCGAATACATCGATGTAGTCAGGCAGGGCCAAGATAAAAAAGAAAACGACATCCAGATGTTGGGAAAAAGCATTCTTGGTCATATGAAGTGATCGGTCTATTATTGGGATAAGATGTCTCAGGAACCACACAGAGAAATTCAAAAACAGTGGGAAAAATGTGAGAAACATTGGGGTAAAATCAACAAAGAAATGAAGGATATAAGACTCCCTGAGTTCGGTGACCTCGACAACTTCATTGAATTATGTGACATAGTCAGATCGTATGCCAAGCAAGATTCAATATGGGTCGAAGAGCTATCCAAGGTGACCGATACGTTGCCAAGACAAGTGCAAATATTTATGGAACATCCGATGAAGGCTCAAACCGTGCTACAACAGTTAAACACCATTCTAGTGAAATATCGAGCGCATGTGGTGGATATCAAAGGATTCTACATGTCTCTAATGGATTGGCACAAGTTTCCATGGGCCCATACTTGTGAGGATCTGTTTTATCAGTTGGTAAAAGTATGAGGAAAGTCACCCTTTCAAGTGATATCTCGAGTTGACTGTTAAAGAAAATGTTAGAAGAGGATGCCACGTGGTGAATTTGTTTTTGCTCAAACTACACTTAGCTATTATTTTCAGTTGGATTTTATGTTATAAATAAGAACATCGACCAATTAGTTAGAGGTCAATGGTTGTTGCAAGAAATTTTTCTTTCTAGTTGTTAAGAATTATTTTGAAGCTCCCTTTGAATTGAGAAGTCCTTCTAGACCAGAGACAAGTTATTTTCATCAACTGCATGTGTGATTGGACGTGAAGAAGAACTATTTCCTATCCTGTTTCATGAATGATGTTGTAATGAGTAAGGGAAATTAATTTTGTTGTCAAGTTATCTGGTGCAATGTTTTGTTGTTCTTTGTTTTAATGATGAAGATGAATCGTTGTGTTATTATGTGATGAATGATTATGGTAGATGAATTATTTTATGTGCCATTATCTTATCGCATATGTGTTTTCTTTCTGGTAATTAGTATCTCAAACAGTAATTGGATGCTCACATGGTTAATGAATTAGTACTAGGCCTGTGGTGTAAAATTGTGTCTGCATGCTTGAGCAGCGGGTTATCTCAATTTCAGCCTCTTCCCCTTAGTTAAGCTTAATTCTATTTTTGTTTCCAAGTTGGTTTATACCGACTTACATCTCATATCAGTCCCACCCAAGAGAAAATACAAAAAATAGATAGTCTAAACTGAAGGAAGAGCCTTCACAAGAAAACGTAAAGCCCATTGATAATTTTTTTGGATCACATGATATGGAGAACCATTCCACTATTAAACGCTGCAGAGTCTAATTGGGCCTTGGTGGTGGGTTTGGTTCCTACTATTGAATCAATGGATTTAAGACCCATCAACAGAATTAGTGCTAGAAGGAGGGCCTGAGAATGAATGGTTGGATATATATTCTACAGAGTATTTCAAACATCCTATAGATTTGAAACATCCCACATGCATGGCTAGTCATTCCCAAGACAACCCACACACGCTGAGTACTCCTGAAACGAGTAACTCACCCCAGCCCGAGGAAGAACCTTTTCACCCTAAAATACCCTACGCTCTTCCTCACAAGGAGGTAAATCAATGCAGAATAATCATAAGAGCCTATGCCCGACAGATCATTACGTTGTCCTTAGCTCCCATACTCCCTCGAAGAAAACAACAAATCATACCAGTGGTTAGTACTCTCGATGAGGTTTTTGTGCACTTGGTAGAAGACTTAATAGATTTCGCAATTACCAAAATCCAATATCCTCTTGATTTGATACCTGAAAATCCAATCAGCGACGTCTCTGAACCAGACGATTTTTCAGAAGAGGAGGAGTTTAACTCAGAGTCTGAAGATATGGAAGGAAACAATGATCATAATGATGAAAGGGGGAACCCACCTCTAAACAATCAACCCTAGTTGGCCAGAGATGCTTTTCCCCTCCCAGGACCAATTCATAACCTTCCCCAACATTTAGAGAAGTTGCTTCCTAAGTTCGATCCTGAAACCTTTGGATTGCCTGAAGATCATATCTAGAAATTTATATTAGCGATTGGGCTTATGAATGTCCAACAGGAAGACGTAGTATGCAGAATTTTCCCCTATACGTTTAAAAATTCATCTTCCACGTGGTACTTCAATCTACCAATAGGATCTATAACCAGCTGGACAAAGTTCCAGAAAGATTTTCTAGACAAATTTACCGAAGAAACTACTACGGGAGCTCTGATGGCCGAGTTGTTCACCGCTACCATGAGTTCAAAAGAAAGGGTCAAAGACTTCAATCAAATATCCACTACCATATTGAACAAGTTCCAACCCAAAGCTAAGCCAACTTAGGAATTGCAAATCAAAGTTTATGCTAACACTCTCCCAGCTTCTATTTCCATGTTCGTGAAAAGGGCTACTAAACGAACCCTAGCTGAGAATTTTGAAGAAGCCAAAATGATAGAATTCCATATGAAAGGGTGTAAAGAAGGCCATGTTTCTTTAGTTAAGAAAGAAGCTCAACCTCCACCCATGAGAGGACTCCTTTTGACTAGATCGTCGAGGAAACAAGAAGAAAAGACTCCCGACAAGGGTAATGGAGACATATAACATCTACAGTGCATGGTTAAGAAATTATCAAACGCGATCATAGACATGAAGAGAAACACAGGGGAAGGAAACCAAGGCCAAAGTCCCTATAAGCCTTTCTTTAAAAGGAACCCACCGTTCAAGGTGATTGAACCTCCCCCAACTAACTTAAATATTGATTTAGGGAATGTAGCATCTGATTCTTTCTGCATGTATCACCAGAAAAACCACTCCGAAATAGACTGCCCTCAATGGGTGCATGCCATGAATTTGATGGCCAATCGGTTTCTAGACAAAGTCTCCCTGACTGAACAATCGATTAGTTCGGTTATGAATATTGCTGACCAGGAAGAGATTAATCCACCATAATATACATCCATGTTGATATGGGATCCCGACCTGATCATGCCTTCCGACGACCTATTTGAGTCTCAAGAACCACCCATCGAGGTCTCAATGGTGCAGACGCGCAGTAAAGATCCACCTGTCTCAAAAGATATCGCTACTACCCAAACTTTGAGAAATAAGACAACTCCCGATCACCCGAAAGCACCTTTTTCTCAGTAAAAAAACCATAAGCATCCATTTTCGATAATCACCCAAACTAGATTACAACATAGTTGAAGATTTGAATAAGTTAAGGGCTAACATATCATTCATGGACATATGCAGGATCCCTCAGCAAAAGGACTTCCTTCTACAATATTTGAACTCAGTAGAATACCCTATGACTGGAAATGGTCAGGAAAGAAATCTAGCTTCCACAGACCCAATAAATAAACCAATCTTGAATACATGTTTGAAAGATAAGAAGGGGAAGCCTTTTGTCCCACCTTGCCTCTTAACGTTCGAAGTTTTCAACAGGAACCTCCATAATTGTTTGGTATATTCAGTATCATATTCCAACATTATGCCCTTGTCTATTTGCAAAAAATTAAATGTTTTTCCTCTAAAGAGAGATAAACATGTGATACAGCTAGATAGGATGCAATTCAAAGTCATGGGGGAACTTAGGGATGTAATGATTAGAATAGAAACACATCCTAAATTTGTACAAGTGATTGACATCATCGTGGTAGACATCCCAAAGGCCTATGGGTTATTATTAAGTCGAGATTGGTCTAAGAAGTTAAATGGGTACTTTATCACATATCAGGCACACCTTTGGCTACCACTTAAGGGATACAAGAATATGATCAGAATCGATAGGGAGAGATATCTAAAAAATACGGTCATTGATCTAGAAACCCTGAATGAACCCTCATCCATAGATTTCCCCGTGCTAGGCAATTATTCCTACGATTCCCACTTCGGAAATTTTTCTCCTCTCTTAGTTGATGTCCCCCTCACTCAAAAATATGAAATGGTTTTTCAAGAGAAATCGTCGATACCGACAGATTACACCCTCTTCTACCAAGACCCAATGTTAGAAATTATAGAACAAGAGATAGGAGAGCTAGAAAGTAATAAGGAAGAAGAAAAGGGTGATTTTCGTTCATAAATTTGGACCATATACTTTGATGGATCTAAATCATAGGAGGGATCAAGGGCATGGTGCATCCTCATTGATCCAAAAGGTAAACATCATTTACTGTCCTATAGACTAGAATTAGAATGCACCAATAACACCACCGAGTATGAAGCTCTAGTACAAGAGTTAAAGAAATCCATAGACTTGAACATCAAAGAATTGAAAGTTTTTGGGGACTCAGAGATTATCATTAGACAAGGAATACTATACATTGCAATTCCCCTCATCTGAAGAATTATCAGTAGGAAGTGCATAGGTTAATGGATCATTTTGAAGCTTTCAATATTACCACGATCCCGAGAGCAAAGAACATTCTTGTTGATTCCTTCGCCATAGCTACTTCAAGGTTGTCACCTCTGGAAGACTATGAAGCCTCCTTATTCACTGTGGAACTACTCTACAAACCATCGGTGCCTAACAATATCTCTAATTGGAAAATATTTGAAGGATATGAACAAATCATAAACTTCTTGACTAACCAAGACAATTTCAAAGATTTAGCCATTGACGATGAGGTATTCCAAGAGAAAGCGACATAAAATGATCCTCAAACAGGCCAACCTATTGACAGATCGAAATCTCACACCATCCCAAAGGGGATAGCTAATCTAGAATATATGTTTGACCTGAAAGAATTCTTTAGGGGGACTAAGAACGCAAAGACCAGTAGCTCCTGTCCCTTGCATGAAACTATAAATATTGGAACCCCAGAAAATCCAAAGAATGTGAATCTCGGCAAGACCATATCCAAATAGGAAAGAAAGGGTTATCTCAAATTGTTCAGACAATATCAAGATATCTTCGCATGGTCCTACTGAGACCTAAAAATCTACGACACTCGGATCATTAAACACAGTATGCCATTAAAACCCGAGGTGAACCCTTTCCAAAAGAAGATCTGGAAGTATCAACCATCCCTAGAACCTCTCATGTATTAGGAATTAAAGAAACTTTTATATGCCAAGATCATTTCCATGTCAGGCATTCTGCATGGGTATACAATCTGGTTCATGTGAGGAAAATGTTTGGAGAAATTTTCTTATGCATAGATTGTAGAAACCTCAATAGAGCTTCAGAAAAGGACAATTACCTAGTCCCACCAATGGATAAATGCCTGCAAACCGTGTCTGGATCAGATATTTTCTCTTTATTGGACGGTTTCTCGGGTTACAACCAAGTCCTAGTTTCGGAGGAGGATCGTTTAAAAAATACCTTATGAACCAAGTGGGGAACCTTCGCTTATAAATGCATGCCTTTTGGGTTAATCAATGCATGAGAAACCTTCCAAAGGGCCATGGACATAGCAGTTCGGGGACTAATCAACAAGTGTGTGGTAGTGTATCTAGACGATGTAACTTTGTGTTCAAAGAAAAGAGAAGAGCACATCCAACACTTAACCCAAATTTTCAAAAGGTGTAGGAGATACGGTATATCCTTAAATCCCAAGAAAACTATTTTCGGCGTCAAGGAAGGTAATTTGCTAGGCCACATTATATCTCAAGCAGGAATTTTCATAGAACCAGAAAGGCTTAAGGTCATAGCTCAACTCTCGTTTCCTCACAACAAGAAATCTGTGTAGTCTTTTTTTGGGAAAAACAATTTCGTGAGGAAATTCACTCCTGATTTCGCAGAAACTATCAAACCCTTACAAAAGATTATTCACACAGATGTTGAATTTAAGTGGGATGATGAACGAAAGGATGCTTTTAGCAATATTAAAACTGGTATATCACGGGCCCCTGTGCTATGAAGTCCCGATTTCAATAGGGATTTCTTCCTCTATACTTTTGTCTCCGACCAACCGTTAGTTGCAGTATTGACTTAGAAGGATGACGAAAAAAATGAGGCTTCAGTGTCGTTCATGAGCACTAATCTCCAAGGATTCTAACTTAACTATCATGTTGTTGATAAACATGCCTACGTGGTATACAAGGCAGTAAACCACTTCAGGTCTTACATCCTCAAGAACCACACCAAAGTGATTGTGCCTCACCTTGCGATCCAATCCTTGTTTACTCGGCAAGATATGGGGGAAAGAAGAGGGAACTAGATGGCATTGGTCCAATAATTTGATCTAGATATAAAACCTACCAAACTGGTTAAAGGTCAAGGGTTGTGCAAACTCGCAGCTGAAGACGAGGTCTGGTGGGAGAATGAAATGTCAATATGGTGTGGTGAAGCTTCATACATTTCCCCAGGGCTAGAGTCTTGGTATGAGAATTTAACTTATATCCTACACCATGGAACTTGTCCAGAAAATATCAACCCGAGAGAAAGGAGAGCTCTCCGGTTAAAATATACACAATATTGCCTCATAAATTCGATACTCTTTCGGATTAACTATGATGGGGTATTATTAAGATGTCTCGAATGTGAAGATGCATAGAAATTTCTAAAGGAGCTCCCTGATGGCCCTACCGCTGGACATTTCATAGGAAACACCACCGCTCATAAGATATTGAGAGCTGACTATTATTGGTCCACCTTATTCAAAGACGCTCACACCTACGCTAGGAACTGTAAAACTTTTCAAATAAGCATTGGGAGAGAGAAGAGAGCGGAAATCCCCCTCCAACCAGTGAATGTATCTAGGCCTTTTGATCAACGGGGGTTGGATATCATAGGAGAAATTACACCCATTTCCTCAAAACAACATAAGTATATACTTACTTCCACCAATTATTTCACAAAGTGGGCAGAGGTCGTCCCTCTGACTCACATAAACGAGAAGGTGGTGATCCAATTTATAGAACAACAGTTGATCACAATGTTTGGTGTCCCTTTTGTTCTATTTTTGATAATGTATCTTATTTTTCTTCCACTCTATTGATAGAGTTTACTCTAGACAAAGGAATCATAATTAGGTACTCTGCAAATTATTATCCATGGGGAAACGGAGTGGCAGAATCAAACAATAAGAACCTAGTGAGAATATTAAAAAATATGGTTGCAAATAACCAAAGGAATTGTCGTAATCTAATCCATAATGCTCTGTGGGCCGATAGGGTCACACCCAAGGAAGCTATAGTAAATTCCTCGTACTTCCTAGTTTACGGACATAAAGCCATTCTCCCAAATGGGCTTTATCTTCCATCTCTTCAACTAGCCCAAGATTCCAATGGGGAACCCTCATCGATCATACAACAAATAATTGATACTCTACTCATGCTAGAAGAAGAGAGAAGAAAGGCTAAGTCAAAGTTTCTATCCCACCAATAGATAGTGAAAATATGGTTTGATAATCATAAAGCTAAAGAAAAGAATTTTGAAGTAGGAGACTTAGTCCTAAAATGGGACAAAGCAAATGAGCCAAAAGGGAAGCATTCTAAGTTTCAGAATCTATGTCTTGGACCTTTCCAGGTGGCTGAGAAGATTGGGGCGGGCACTTATTGGTTACAGTGTCTGAGGGGGGAACCTGGTGTCCTCCCGGTAAATGGCCAAGCCCTCAAACAATATTTCCAATAATAATAAAAAAATAAAAAATAAACAAAAGTATCTTGTTTTAGTGTTTTCATGATTTCATAATACTTTTTTTCGTTCTGTTTTTTTTTGCTTTCTGGATTTCTGTGCTTTTGAAAGTTGTGTTTAGAAATAAAATGGTGTACCTTAAGTCATGCGACATAGCCAACTTTGTTTCGAACTCATCGTTCACATACAACACAAGAATCATCAAGGAACTTGCGGTTGCTTTGAGGAGCCCTGCATCTAACCCACGCAAACAAACAACTTCGAAGAAATGCTAGAAGTGTATGCTTAGTGGTTTGGTAAGACCCTAAGGGAAATAAGGAAATCTAGGAAGGACTACATGAACCCAGACACAAAGCTAGCAAAGGGTCCACCTAACCATCTCACTTTGTGAAATAAATAGAAGTCATCCTCTCTCTCTCACTCAAGGTATCGTGCCGAAATAGAATGGACATTATCAAAAGAGTGATCAGTAGGAGAGGGTATGAAGATATCTCCATTGAGGCTATGGATGCTTGCTAGAAGTGGAGCAAGGTATATGATGTCGGGGTGATTCTGTCAGGGCTACTGGCGCTCGCTGGCAGCAGAGCAACACCAAAGTGAATGAGTAAAGGTAACTAAGGGATTCATGCAAGTGAATGATTTGCTAGAATTTTTTAAAAGGGGGGCATAAGTCAGGGTTACAGGAAACGAAGGATGAATAGAGGTCAAAACCCCACGGGAATACCCGAAAGCATCAACTGAATGATTTCAAATTGCAAAGGTAAAAGAGTCTCTGATTTAACACCAGGAAAGTTTATCCACCAGCTTTCGTACCAGCCGAGCATGAAGGAAGAACAGAGATCTTGCTTTCGCCCAGTGAATCACCATTTGTTGAGCACTCAACACACCCTAAAAATTCTACGTAAAATTTCACTTTTTGGGTACCACTTGATCTTTTGGCATTGTCTGATATGAAAAATGTGTCCTTTGCTTATCATTTTTTATTCTCATTAAGTCTTTAAAAGATTTCTTGGACATATGAGAATCATTAACTTAAAAGACTAATATCTAAAATAGAGCAATGACAGTCAAATTTTTCTCGAATGCGCTTAAAGAATTCGGCATCAGAAATGATTAAGCATGAAAGAAAATGCTAGAAAGAACCAAATTTGTCGAGCCCCGATCTTCGTCGGCATCAACGAACAAATGTTTTATTTCGTGAAATAACTTCACCAAGGATATCATCGATGACCAGTTCTCTTGGCATCGTCGAAAGGTTGAAATAATAAGAATTGAATAAAAATGAAATAATAATTGTCGATCGCCAAATTCCGAAATGTTTTCGGTATCGGGGATTCGAAGGACGATAACCCACGAAGAAACTGCGCACTAGTTTTATTCCCGAAGACTAATCCCCGATACACTCCCAACATCGACAGTCACAGTGTCAAGCTCAACCTAGTGCGTTCAACTTAAAAAAAGTCCCAAGTTCGACCATTACCCATAAGTTAAGTTCTCGGTCGTTAGTGCCCTCTATCCCGAGTCACTAGTGTCGCGTCAATACCATATGATTAATTCAATCAGCGTCGAAAGTTTTCTCATGAGGATATCGATGGAAACATGCATAAGAATATTCCCAATTCCCAATCTACCCACTACAAAGATGACGCGATGGAACGTTTTATCTCTGAGATACGCTAGATACGACACATTTAAAGGTTAATTAATTCCAGAATCTTGCACTATTTGTTAATTCGTGCGTGAATCAAAAGGACCATTTGAACTTGTTGATACA
>ML797286.1:152201-211571 GCA_009831015.1 Picea engelmannii | reverse complement strand
TCCTGCAGACATGTTAACAAAGGGAGTAACCAGGGAGAAACTGAGTTCTTTCTCAGTTTCAGTTGGTCTTCAAGAATGAAGATGAAGATGAGAAATTTTCCAGGTCCAAGAAGGTTCAGAGTCCAGCATATACAGCAGCAGTGGAGTTGAGATCAGTCTCCAAGTGGGAGATTGTTGGTTGTGGAGCCTGATTATCTTCCTGATTTAGAGGTCCTTGCTTTCAGCCGTGTTTATACACCATGAAGTATTTACACCCCAGAAGTATGTACACTCTTCCAGGCGGGGAAGTGCATAGGGGGGGTACCCCCTCTGCGGGGTCCGGGGGGTCCATCCCCCCGGCTGGGGGGTCTGGGGGCAAGCGGGCCCCCAGCGGGGGTTTGGGGGTGAAGCCCCCGAAGCAAAAATTGCCTTATAAAAGTATATTGTAATTTCATTGTAAATATGAATTGTTCATTATAAGGTCGCAGATCTAACGGTAGAGATTATGTTAGGGTTTTTGCCCTAGAAGGAAACCCTCTTTTATGAGGGAAATGTATTGCGGCTATGTACAAGGGTGAATATTGTATTCTAAGAGAGGAGACTGTGAGAGAAAGAAGAGGAAGTTACAGCGGGTTTTTGTTGTAGGTTGTATCCCTTCATTTGCTGGATAATAATAAAGGAAGGACCTGGCAATTTCTCTGGTGGACGTAGCCCACACTGGGTGAACCACATAAATATGTGTCTCTCTTGTATTGTGTGTCTTCTTTGTTTTTGTTTCTGCATTTGTTTTATTTTATTGCTCCGCGGTCCTGTTTTTCTAACACATTATTCATGGTTGATCACGTTAATAGCCTTTATGGGTTGGAAGGAACCAAGGTATGTAAATTTTTTCACCAGACCCAAACCGAACTAGGGAGCAAGATACTTATTGTTGATAGCTACGTCGGATGCTAAGTACAAAAGGATGAATGGGTCCATATTTGAAGGATACCTACATGACCTTCAAGAAGTCATCTCCAACATGTGGAGAATCACACCATAGGTTGTCACGTGATATAGGGATATCGCCAACTTCCAGGCCACACGACACACAATGTGGATACAGACGAGGAAGGATCCCAATAAATAGTGGCTACAGATGCATTATTGTATCATAGACAGCGACATCGACATGGTCATCAGCTAATGGGAAGATGAGTGGAAGATTCAATTACTCACCCAAGACTTGTCGAAAAGAAAAACAGAAGAAGAGGCATGGAAGGGAGAAACACAACCTCAAGAAATCCAAGTGCCCGAGAAATGAAGAACGGGCCAGGGAAAAACAACATAGACAAAAGAAGGGCCAACGAAGAGAGGGACTCAAAACGGAAAGAAGGATAAGGCGTAGTCGGCAAACGAGCAGCAGAAACAATCTGAGGCCACACAAGGGACTACAGCAAGTCCCAACCCACAAGAACTAGATGGGAATAAGAGGATAGCCACACAGATAAGAGGCACGCGCAAGAAAATGAAGGCACAAAGAACACCTCCAGAGTATATGATCACGGAGGACGATGGAGAAATGATAGCTCGAATGGTCCAAGATTGTCTAACCAAGGATTTTGACCATGCTACACACCACAGGGATAGGATTCAAGAGGAGATGGAAGACATATGGCAATTCCTCAAGAAAATTGGAAAAGTACAGACAGCAGGCAACAGCAAGGGAACAAAATCATTAGCACTGCAGACAAAGGAAAGAGTGGAAGAAGAAGAACAAGATACATTCCATCCAATACTGCAGCCGAGCACAACATTCCACATCACACCTAGTATGTTGAGCATGGAAGAGATTGTGGGGAAGACACCCTTGAAGGACTTAAGCCAAATCCAACTGGTGTTGACACTGATTCCATCTAGGGAACTACAAAAGTTGCAGGTTATCATAAAACATGATGTATAGTCTTGCGCATGCAAAGACTTAGCCGAATTGCAGCAAGCAACAGAGAAGTGGGATGCACTGGAAATAATCTATGAGCAGGATTAACTTGAAACCCAAGAGGAAAGGGGGCATAGGAATGGATTGGAACATAAAGTCACAGGAACATACGAGAGGATTCCAAAGACTGCGCAGGCAAAGGAAATCACAGCGGAAGAAAAGATTGATCAGATTGCACAGGAAATCAATCAATATCAGAAGGATATTGAGAGTCTCATAGAGCATCTCACACCCACCACTCCACCAGCAGTGAAGGAGAAAAGGAAGTAGGAAGCACCAATGTAGCTGTAGGAGATAGAGCAACAGTTTATCACAGCAGATGACTTGTTCGATAAAGCAACACAATTGTGGACCATGTTAGAGGAGGACCAATAGGTCCAAAAGTGGGACAAGGAAGAAGAAAGGATCAACGCAGTGATCCAAGACCTCAAGCAGAGGAAGAATACAATGCCAATCACAAAATGTGTCAAAGGGGTGCATGACATGAAGAAATTGCAGGTGGATCTAATCATTGCGCAAACATAGAAGCAGAAGCATCATGCTCAAATGGAACCGTTGCAAGAGAGGGTAGCAGAAGTCCTAGCACAAGCAAAGGAAGCCAAGGTACATATATCACAAACCTAGGCAGACTGTGTGGAATTGATCAATGACGAAATTGTAGCCCAAATAGTGGACACACTCAAGGAGAAGACTGTGTAGGCACGGACACATGCAACAGAGCTCAAGGAAAAGTTCCAGGCAATCACCAAGGATATCGAGGAAGCACACAAAGCATAGGTAGTTCGGGACAAGCCACATGTCAGTGTTGGGGGCCTCTTGGAGGGAGGCCAAAGCGGAAAAGCAAGGTGTTTTGGGGAAGGAAAGCATGCATGAGGAAAGCGACAGCTGGATGGAAGAACAACAGGTGTGCATGCATGGAAGACCTAACGACATTAGGGTTAGGGTTTTGGTAATGTATTGTAATGGTTGAATAGCCAGAAGCGTATAAATATAGATACTTAGGTATCATAGGGGGTTCGAATTATTGTTGTTGTTGTTTGAGTTACGCATGAGTTGATGTGATATGTAATATTGTGTTGTATGAACTATTTTTTATAAGTTGTTGAGATAGAGAGGACGAAGGAGGGAAGATCTTGAGGGTTATATCACAGGCTAGGGAGCTTGGTGCAATCTAGTCCGCCTCATATAGATCTTACCCAATCGAGAAGAGTTGTAAGCACGCAACACTGTAGATGCAGGAATACTATAATAAAAGAGATGAGAGCCAAATATTTGTGGATGTAGCCCAGGAGGGGGTGAACCATGGTAACATCTGTGTTATGTGATGAATGCATGCATATCTTTATTGTCTTCAATAGTTATCGTCATGCTTAATGAATGAGTGGTTACATTTCCTTCTTATTCGTCAATGACAATATATTGTGTTTACTAGTTATAATAAATGGTTAAATACACCATTCTCTTATCTCACACTAGATCATAGGCTGTAAACACCTAAGTCTTACAAACACCCATTAAAGCTATCTCGCGTGAGATGGCGCAACGCATTCTGTGTGTTGTGTTGTCTTTTGGTTTACCAGGACGGTCGATAGTTTTAGAGGCTTTGTTGGAAACCCGAACAGACATGAACCTTGGGTCAATAAACTCAGATAGTAAAGAAGAGTAAAAACCAACAATAGTGATACGACTGAGCTGGAACATGACGGTAATATCGTTGTATTTTAATCATATACTTAATAATTTTGTAGTTATACATTTTGTACTTCTATTTTTTTTACTTATACATTTATGATTGTCCTTATAAAGTTTGTGGTCTCAATGGTAGAGAATGTTGTACTTGATGGTCATACATTTGAAGAGGATCGCATGGGGAAACCATTCTAACGGTGTTGACCAGTGCACTAGGTAAATAATTACATTGCAAGTGTTTTTTTTAATATTACTGAACTAGTTCAATGATATTTAAAAACTGGCCATCTAAATTTTGTATTTTTTTCTTTTGTAGGTGATGCCTCATCACAACATCCTCCATTACCCCATGAGTACCCCATGACTAGGCATGCTCTACGTGAGAGGACGCAATAACAATCAGATTTTGAAGAGCACCCAGAGAACGAAGACGTAGATATTGATGACATGCTTAGGAACTATAGAGCTAAGAAGAAGAGGTCGGCTAAAAGTATTGAATGATGATGTAAATGAATATTTTAATAACTATTTAATATAAATTATATTTTCTATGAAATATTTGTTTTTACTTGTTGGGTCGCCAAAATGCCATTCTTTTACAAACCTTCACTTTTCACCATATTTCGCTTTCCTGCAGCCTTACATTAAGACCATTTTCATGATTTCATATGAGTTTAGACCTATTATTTTCCAAAGCATTAATTTTAGTATTTTGAGTGAGTTTATGATTAAATATTGGAAAAATAACATGTTTTCACTTATATATCAAAGTGGGATGAGTTCTATGATGTTTACAAGTGCATTTTAATACTCCAACCAAGTCATATGATGGAATAGAATAAAGCCTCTTTTCACATCAATTTACATTCTCTAGTTTTTAGATGTAAAGTGTTTTAGTGTAGTGTATGATGTTATGGAATAGTTGTTACTTTGATATTAGGAGAATTGAGATCACTCCAAATGGATCAAGGAAACATTTTATTTCATTGTAAACAGTTATGAATATTGGTATGTATATATGTTTGTTTTTGCTGTAAATATTTCAATAGATTTATATTTTGGGTATTGGGGAATTGAGAGTGATGTGAGGGGGGGGGGAGGGGCCATAAAATATTCCTCCTTCACATGGTTGGCCATGTTCAATAGAGAATAATTTATTGGAGTCATTTAATCTTGGAGAAAACCTCCCTTGACCCAATGGAGAAACAACAAAGTCAATGTTGACTTCATTGTTGCTACTTCAAATCAAGGGAGGCAGTTTGATCAAATATTAGACGCATGGCTCCAATAAATTATTATTAAAATCAAGAGGAGCTCATTCAGGCATGTTCTAACACTGTCATAAAAATGCATCTTAAAGTAAATAATGCACTACAAATATGACTTGTATTGATTTTTTAGATATTTATGGAGGTTGAATGATTTTGGTAGGTACTTTAAGATATTTCTTTGTCGATTGAGGGAAGCTCAAGACTAATAGAGGGACATACATATGAATAGAAACAAGTGGGGTCAACCATTCCAACTATATTTTCGACCATTTCATCAGATCAGGTGTGATTTCTCCTTTTAGCATAGTTTATATAGCCATCAATTCTAGTTATGTTTAATGTTTTATGAATTGTTATGTGATTATTTATTAATGCAAGGTTTGCTATGTGATAATTTATTGAGATATATAATTTGTTTAGTACTTGTCATGTTCTCGCCTTGCATCCAGTAATGGTAGATACGAGTCCATTTATATTGAGTGAAAGAAACCTTGGCTTCCTGTAGGAATTGATGAAGTGTTAGTTCATGCATCTATTGCTAAGGGTCCTCCTAGAATAAGGCCAAATGAATTGAGAAAATTTTCCATAAATAGTGTTGTTGTACTATGCCTCCTTTTTTATAGGAATTGTTCTAGATCATGGAGCATGTACTGTCCATCCATCCTAAGGATCCTTGCATGTTGATCATGAAAACCTAGAAAGTGCTTCAATGATACACTTTTCCTCCTTTACGCAACGATACAATTTTCCTCCTTTGGTACAAGATGGAAGCTAAGTAGTATCAATTGATGACCAATGGCATAAGAGTCCAATTTTTTTTTGGACTACCAAGAGTAATTATCTAAGAGTATTTATCATATTTAGGATAAGGTTGATTATAGAACTATGATACCTTATGGTTATATTTGTTAGCAAGGAGATCGTGATTAGGTTTCTGGTTTTTAGGCTCATATTCATTAGACAAAATTAGGCTTCCAAATCGATCATGCTCGAAAAAATTATCTGTCATATCATCAAATTGAAAGTTGCCAATGTTTACATCAAGATCTATATTTATCTTTATATGGTGGAAGATTTTTGTATTTGAAATACTATTGGGAAGAGAATTTTGTGAGTTATTTCCATCGTTGAATGTTTGGATTTTTTTCTAGCCAAAGAGAGAGGTTTTAAAGGAATGTGTCTAAAGTTGGACTATTACAAGGCCTATGACAAGTTGGAGTGGAAATTCATTCTCCACATGATTGAGTGGCTAGGCTTTGGGTCAAATTTCATATATTATGTCAATATTCTCTTTTCCAGTGCTTTGGTTATTGTGTGTGTTAATAGATCCCTTACTTATTTTATTCCTCTTAGCATATCAATGACACAGGGCTACCCTGTATCCCCTGATTTATATGTTCTCACATATGATGCCTTGCGTTATCTATTATAAAAGGTAGTTTACCAAGGTAAAGTTATTGGCCTTCCCCGGTAATATTTAATCAACTCCCACTATGCTTATGAACACATTGTCTAAAGCTTCTAAAGAGATACTACAAGAGGAGAAAACCTCTATGATACTTATTGGATTAGAAAATAACCCACGGTGGATTCCTTCTGACACAGCCCTCCCTAACCCGCGGGTTAGGAAGTCCACGTACACAGGATCATTCTTCTCTCCTTGGCCCAAAGAACTCTAAAACACTCTTCTATTTCCTTTTCAGGAAAACTGCACCCACAGTGAAACCTCGTGGGATTCCTCCCTCGCACTTCGAGGAATACGACTTCGCGATATCGTGAATCCTGTGGTCGAGCGTCTTGTCACTCAACCTCCCAAATCTTGAGTTTCTGAAATAGTCAACTCCGGATTTTCGGCTTTCGCGAGTTCGCGAGTCCTGATGCAAGGCTTTCGGGACTTCGACTCACGAAACTCCGAAATGGTCAACGTAGTTGACTTCTATGTCGATAGTACACCACCTGTCTACCTTGTTGGCTCCTATGGTCCCACACCATCCTTTTAACTCTTCACGACTTCGCATTTCACGATTTCGTGAACTTTGATACCAAGTCTTCAACCCTTCCACTCATGAAATCCCGATAGGCGATTTCACGAGTGATCCAACGGCTCCTAACTGACTTGGATCGATGGCTCTACCTCTCCTGAGCTTGCACCTTTAGGAATACTCGCGGTAACTCCCCTGCTTCTCCATGTGATCTGACGGCTCAAGGGACTTCACGATTTCTCCTTAGAGAATTCTGACCATCTTTTCTTCCCTCTCTCAAGAATGTCTGCACAAACTAAACAAGGTATCTCTCTCTGCGGAACTTGTCCTCCTGCGGATCCCACGTCGCTACGCTTTCCTTCAGATTTTCAAGGTACTTGGCCTTGTGCCTTCCTTCGACTCCTTCGAAGGTTCAAACCCTTCTGAACTTTCCCACGACTTCGAGTCTTTCAAAAAACCCTTGCACGCACTCCTTGGGACAGACTTTCAAGCACTTCCCAGTGTTGAACTCCTTTGACTCTGTGCAAACTTGCAGCAACAGTCTCTCAATGATTTGCTTAGATTCAAAACTCTGAGACTTCACCCAGCTTGTGCACTCCTTTCACGGCTCCAGTGCCTGACTTCACTTCTAAGTGAATGAGAACAAAAGATATCTCTCCTGAGTTTTCAAAGACAAACCTTTGAGCCCTTTGTCAACACACTCCTTGCGGACAATTCGACTGCACTCCTTGCAGGAACTCTTGCTCAGATAGAGAAACAATTGAAACTCATTTCCCTTACTCTCTCTCTCTCATATTTCATACATTCAACAAGAAATCATTCATGCATAGCATAAAAGAAAATGTACGGTAGAAAGAGTAAAATAACCATGAGCATAACATTCAATATACATACACAGAGAACAAACACAACGCCATGAATTTGAATCAAAGCCTTCTCTATTAATTCAAATCTCTGTACATGGGTGTCTTCACACAGCTCTTTACTTCTCTTCTATGCTCTTCATAATAATGTTACAATACACAATGAGGGTGTCTATATCCTATTTCCCTCTTGTGCTCTAAAATTGTCTAATCTAATATTGAATTCTATCTACTTACATTAACTACCATAAATGCCTTCTACCTACTAAGGACGAGAGCGGATCGCTCAAGGTCCGATTACATTTTACAAGTGCGCTCCTTCTTAATTATCTCATTTAAGATTGAGCAATAACTTCAAGAGAATTTCAAAATTTGTGTTGGGTGCTTTTCCAGTTGTCCATTGTCTTCGCGTTGGCTTGCTTGAGATGCTCTTGCATCATACTCCCTTGCTTGAAAATTTTCATGGGATCCTATCCATGAGCTCGCGTATGGTGTGTCCATGCCTATGGATCTTCGCTTTGTTCTCCCAGCTGGCATATTCAACTCGATGGCCCTTCCAGTTGACCAAATATTCAAAGTATTTCTTCCGCCTGGTCTTCTTGCTCACTCTTTTGTCCAGTATGCGCTCCATCTGCGGATTTTCTGCAACTGACATCTTCTTTGTCCACTGGACTTCTGGTTATTCATTTCCTGTCCCTGATTCCTCAGTTTTATATGGGTACAAATCTTAGATATTGAATATTGGAGAAATTCTGATCCCATCGGGTAATTCAATCTCATAAGCATTTGCCCCAAATTTCCTTAAGACTTTACATGGTCCGATTTTCTTCATCTTCAACTTATTATATGTTCCTCTCAGGAACCTTTCCTTTCTCAAATGTGCTAGAACCAAATCACCAATCTCAAATTGAATTTGTCTCCTGTGTTGGTCTGCTATGCGCTTTTATTCATGGCTTGAACTTTGCAATCGCTCCTTCACCCGGTTGTGAAGTTCCTTCATCGCCTCTGCAAAATCTTCTGCACTAGCGCTCCTAATCGCATTCTGTTATGAATCCCTTAACTCAAAAATTCCTCTCGACTGTATGCTATAGACAATCTGAAATGGACTATGCCCTGTTCTTCTGTTAACTGAGTCATTATAAGCAAATTCTGCATGTGGTAATATGTTGTCCCACTGGCTGTGATGTTCTGTCATTAGGCTTCTCAGCAAGTCTCCCAGGCTTCTGTTCACCACTTCTGTCTGTCCATCCATCTGAGGATGATAAGCCAAACTAAATGAAAAGTTAGTTCCCAGCTTCTTCCATAAGGTCCTCCAAAAGTGTCCTGCGAATTTAGTGTCTCGATCCGAAACTATGCTTCTTGGTAAGCCGTGAAGTTGAATGACTTCTTTGAAAAACAGATTCGCAATGTGAGTTGCATCACTGGTCTTATGATATGGAATGAAGTGTGCCATCTTAGAAAATCTATCCACCACCACAAAGATTGAGTCAAAACCTCTTTGTGTTCTTGCCAACCCCAATATGAAATCCATGATGATTACATCCCACGGCCTTTCAGGTATGGGCAATGGTTGATAAAACCCTGCATTCTGTTATCTTCCCTTCGAATGCTGACAAATTTTTCATATTTCCACGAATCTCTTGATGTCTGCTCTCATTCCCAGCCAAAATATGACTCATTCAACTTTGAAAACATCTTGTCTTGACTAAAGTGTCCTGCCAATCCTCCACTGTGTTTCTCCTTCAGCAAATCTATATGCGGATTTGTTTGGAAAACTGGCTCCTAGTATGAGATCAATATGATGAATCACACTTCTAATTAGTGGCAACGAATGAGGTAGTTCGTCCACTACTATGTCAGCGAACTATTCCAACAGTTCCTGAACCTCTTCTGGTAAATCATCCACTCTTGTGTAGGTCAAAACAATTCTAGGCTTCCTGACCACAATGAACTATGGATCCTCCTTCTTCTTAACCTCTGTAAGAAGTTCCTTCCCACTCATGAGAAGTACAGTGTTACTTACTTCCGGTTTCACCTCCTTATCCTTGATTGGAAGCAACATGTGAGTCCTTCCATTCTTCTCTAGGGTGTATGTGTTCATCCTCCCATCATGAATCACATTTCTGTCATATTGCCATGGTCTACCCAGCAATAATTGACAAACATCCATGGGAATGACATCACAGAGTATCTTATCATTATATCCTCCTATCTTAAATTCAACTAAACACTGTTTAGTGAAAATTACCTGATGTCCTTTTTGTAGCCACGAAACTCTATATGGGCTTGGATGATCAATCGTCTCCAGCTCCAGTTTCTCTACCATCTCTGTAGAAACAAGATTTTTTTTGCTACCACTATCCACAATGACCTTGCATAACCTGTCCTTGGTTTTGCAAGCAGTCCGGAAAAGTCTGGTTCTTTGGACTGAACTCTCCACCTCCTTCTCTGGTGTCAAAAGAGATTTTCACATCATCAACAATCTTCCACCTTCAGCATCTTCTACCTCAACATCTTGCCTCTGTGCTTCGGCGATATGAGTTTCACCACTCTCTTTCTTTTTATCTGGACACTCATAGGACTTATGCCCATTCTTTCCACATGTGAAGCAGGTTATTACTCCACCTCTTCCTCTTCCTCTACCTCTGGTACGAGGAAAAGTATTACTATCAGCATAATCTCCTCTCTGTTCGGTATGCTGCCCTCACTGTGAGCTTCCACCTCTCTCAGTTCGAGTCTGAGGTTTCTTCCAGTCCTCCTTGGGCTTCTAATATTTATCTTGGGCAATTGATTTGCCTTTGGGCTAACTTCTACCTTGGGCTCTTTGACCCTGCTTTCAGCTCAGCTTCTCTTCTACTTTTAGAGCCATCTGATAAGCATCTTCCACCATTCGGATGGTTACCATGCTCATCTCATCCCGGATGTTGTATCTCATACCATTCATGTATCTAGCAACTTTTTCATCGTCGCTTTCCCGATGACCTGCCCTGATGTTCAGCTTGTAGAATTCTTCAGTGTATTCTTTCACTGTCATCAGCTTCTGTCTTAGGTTCTACATCCTCCTAAACAGAGTAATTTGGTAATCCCTGGGGATGAATTTCGCCTTCATCTTCGCGATCATTCTGTCCCAGCTTTTGATCTTCTGCTTTCCCTTACAGCATCTGTTAGCTTGTAGTTCATCCCACCACAATGTTGCATGTCCCTTCAATCTTGTGACAGCATGCTTGACCTTCTTGTCCTCTTCGACATCTTCATAGTCAAAGTATGTGTCTAGAGCTCTAATCCAGTCTAGAAGTTCCTCTGCATCCATATTTCCCTCATAAACTAGAATGCCCATTTTCTCTCTTGCACCCATTCTTGCAATAGCTCTAATCAAGCATTCGTTTGCTGCATCTTCAGCTGCAACTTCTTCTTCTTGTTTAGCCTCAATTTCACTTTCAGAATCACTAAGATCCCCAGCACTGACTGTGTGTCTCTGTGTTGTCTCCATGTCTTCGAGTCTCGCACATAAATCACACATTTCTTTTTCCATGGTGAGATCAGTCATCTGCCTACCTCTTCTTATCGTCATTTCTCTCTCCTCTGGTGGATCGAGTGTTTGTCTGTCCCTTCTTCTGTGCGGCATGGTGAATTCTCTTTTTCTCTTCTATAGAAAGAAAAAAACCTTTCTGTTCTCTGATACCAAACCTGACACAGCCCTCCCTAACCCACGGGTTAGGAAGTCCACATACACAGGATCGTTCTTCTCTCCTTGGCCCGAAGAACTCTAAAACGCTCTTTTATTTCCCTTTCGGGAAATCTACACCCATAGTGAAACCTCATGGGATTCCTCCCTCGTGCTTCGGGGAATTGGACTTCGCGATATCATGAATCATGTGGTCGAGTATCTTTTCGCTCAGCCTCCCAAATCCTGAATTTCCGAAACAGTCAACTCCGGCTTTTCATCTTTCGCGAGTTCGCGAGTGCTGATGCAAGGCTTTCGGGACTTTGAATCATGAAACTCTGAAATGGTCAATGTGGTTGAATTCTACATCAATAGTGCACCACTTGTCTACCTTGCTGGATAATATGGTCCCACACCATCCTTTTAACTCTTCGTGACTTCTCGTTTCGTGATTTCGTGAACTTTGATACCAATTCTTCGACCCTTCCACTCACAAAATCCCGATAGGCGATTTCACGAGTGATCCAACAGCTCCTGACTGACTTGGATCGATGGCTCTACCTCTCCTGAGCTTGCACCTTTAGGAATACTCATGGTAACTCCCCTGCTTCTCTGTGTGATCTGACGGCTCACGGGACTTCACGATTTCTCCTCAGAGAATTCTGACCGTCCATTCTTCCCTCTCTCAAGGACGTCTGCACAAACTAAACAAGGTATCTCTCTCGAAAGAACTTGTCCTCCTATGGATATCACGTCGCTACGCTTTCCTTCAGATTTTCAAGGTACTTGGTCTCATGCCTCCCTTCGACTCCTTTGAAGGTTCAAACCCTTCTGAACTTTCCCACGACTTCGTGTCTTTCAAAAAACTTTTGCACGCACTCCTTGCAGAAAACTTTCAAGCACTTCCCAGTGTTGAAGTCCTTTGACTCTGTGCACACTTGTAGCAGCAGTCTCTCAATGCTTTTCTCAGATTCACAACTCTGATACTTCACCCAGCTTGCTCACTCCTTGCATGGCTCCAGTGCCTAACTGCACTTCTAAGTGAATGAGAACAAAAGCTATCTCTCCTGAGTTTTCAGAGACAAACCTCTGAGCCCTTTGTCAACACACTCCTTGTGGACAATTCGACTGCACTCCTTGTAGGAACTCTTTCTTAGATAGAGAAACAATTGAAACTCATTTCCCTTACTCTCTCTCTCTCTCAGATTTCAGACATTCAAGAATAAATTATTCATACATAGCATAAAAGCAAATGTACGGTAGAAGGAGTAAAATAACCATGAGCATAACATTCAATATACATACACAGAGAACAAACACGATGCCATGAATTTGAATCAAAGCCTTCTCTATTAATTTAAATCTCTGTACATGGGTGTCTTCACACAACTCTCTGCTTCTCTTCTATGCTCGTCATAATAATGTTACAATACACAATGAAGGTGTCTATATCCCGTTTCCCTCTTGCACTCTAAAACTGTCTAATCTAACATTGAATTCTATCTACTTACATTAACTGCCATAAATTCCTTCTACCTACTAAGGACAACAGTGGATTGCTCAAGGTCTGATTACATTTTACAAGTGTGCTCCTTCTTAATTATCTCATTTAAGATTGTGCAATAACTTCAAGAGAATTTCAAAATTTGCGTTGGGCGCTTTTCCAGCTGTCTGTTGTCTCCGTGTTGGCTCGCTTGAGATGCTCCTGCATCACCTTCCCAATGGAAATGGGTTCAAAGGGGGGAAATCACCAAGTATCTTGGTATTCTATTTAGCATTGACATGACTCGAAGTCAGATGTGAAACTAGGTTATTACTAATCTTACAGTCAAACTTGAATACTAGAATAGTCAAGATAGTTGAGCATGTTTTTGAGTAGGTAGCTTATATATAGGCCTTCTAAAGGCACATCACATGTAGTAGGTCGAGTTTTAGTGGTAGTAGGTTCCCCATACTTATAGATTAATTGTTGTAAATTCTAACATTGTACAATATCTACTGCAAACAGATATTCAGAAAAGAATAGAAAAGATACAATGGAAAATACAAACATTACACCGAGATTTTTCCTCTGGAAACCCAAACCGGGAAAACCAACATATTCTATATTCATTCATATTGATACATTGTTTACAATACAATATACATATAGGATCCAGCAACATCCAAAACCCTAACCCAATGACCTAGATTAGTCCAAAACCCTAATTCCTTAACCGGAAATAGAAAACCATGTGCCGAAAAACCACCTAAATACATGACACATTTCTTGAGGAAGGTGACACGTTTCTCGAGGTAGGTGACACATTTCTTGAGGTAGGTGACACGTTTCCTGAGGCAGAATATAGCACATACCCAACAATTGCAACATTTAGAGCAAGTATGGGATGTTGAAGACTCCTAAAGGGTATGGCCAAATTCATGTCTTTGCATTTCTTGAAATTCATATATATATATATATATATATATATATATATAGGAGGATCACATTTTTTAGGACCCGATATTGATAATTGTTCATGGTAGTTTCAGCTCAATCCAAGACCATGAAAATTTCATTTATTTTTAGTAGGATTTTTTAGCAGGGTGTTTATTTTTAGTAGGATTTTTTAGCAGGGTGTTTATTTTTAGTAGGATTTTTTAGCAGGGTGTTTATTTTGTTGGATACCTAGTATGGCATACAAAAACAGTGTTAAATTTCAATCCATTCCAAGGTGTTTAAATTTTCAGGGTCCAAATCCATTTTTGTAGCTTCTAGAGGGTGCTTGGTGGGGTCCCATATAAGGTTTACTTGTTATATTTTCCTCTGACTTTGACCAAGGGAACACTACTCTAGAAATCCTCCTCACACCTTCTTTTGACCATTATTCTTTCTATTCTTAGCCTATACCAACCCACCCTACTTGAGTAAACCTTGTTAATTTTACGTATGGTTGACTTTGATGGAATTTTCTATTTAGGATTGATGTTATTTCCTTGAGGAGACTTCCCATTTATGTGAAGGATCCTAACACTTTCCATTTCTAGTGTAGGGAGGGTGCTCCTTACTTGAAGGAGGTTTTCCCCATATTTATGACACCCTACATATTTCTACTTATAGTACCTAGCTGCAATTTCAATTAAGACAAAAATATGCGTTGCAAATATCTTACACCTATTCTAAGCATGGAGGTCTTATTCTTGGAAGTTTCCTCCCTTAGGATTTCACTCTTTTACCTTGAGCTTTTTTGGTATTCTTGCAAATTTGTTTTGATGGAAAATTCAATTTGGACATATTTTGATGGAGGAATATTTAATTCAAAGACAAAATCTATCTTGGAGAAGGGGTGTACTTTATAGGAGGTTGTTATTGGTGTGTTGTTTTGGTCCTTGCATGAAGATATATATTCTCAAGTGAGGGTGATTTCATGGAGTTTTATTTGTTATATGCATGAGTTATTTTTCCTCTCGAAGATGGAACACTTCATATAGAGATTCCCTTGGAGTAGTTTGGGAGGAATGACACTTTAATTTTATCTTTCTCTTTTCTTATACTTCTCTCATTGTTATAAAGCATTGCACATAGTGAAGGGGGTAGATCAATGCTTTGTATTTTTCTCATTGCTTCATATTTTCTTCTAGAGAGTGTGTGATTGAGAGCTAGCATAGAGTACAAGTGTTGGTTGAACTTCTTTAAATTCATGATCATGGTTTCTTCTATCCCATGCGATGTGGACATGTTGAATAATATTGACTTCCCCGAGATCTTGGAGAGTGGTTGGTGTGTTCCTTCTAGTGAAGGACTTTTTTCTTCTACAACCTAGGGTCATAAAGATCTATCAACTACTTTCTTGGTGACTAGTACATTTGTTTGTTGTGTAAGAATTTATATATTTTATATACTCTCTCTTTTATTGCATGTTTAATAGGAAACTCAATAGTAGGAATTAAATAATTTTATTTATCCTACTCATTTTTTTCATTTATATTTATCTCCATATAAGGCACTGGTTGATCTATAAGGTTATTTATTCATTAAAAAGACACTCATTTAGTTCTACTTGATTTTCATGCATCCTTAAGAATAATTTTGAGCATGCATATTAGTTAATTTTATTTACTGTCCTTAGTTTTTTCTGTCAAAAAAGAAAGTAGCTTAAGTTTCCTATTTTTTGTAACTTATTGTAGAAAGATACAAGATTTATACCTCCTCCTCAATTTGCATGCATAACAAATATAAAAAAATACAAAAACAACATTGCATTACTATTTCCAACAATTAAAACAATGATTACTACTTTTATATTTGTTTGTTTTTTGCACAACAATTAGTTGATTTTAGGATAAATTTGCATTGATTTGCATGCCTAGTTTTCCTTAGTAAATATTTGCATTTTTTTGCATTTTTATAGCATTTTAGTGGATTTCTTCTTGTTGTATTCTTTATTTAATTGTAAACTTTTACGTAGAACAACACTTTATTTTTTTTTGTTTAAGGTACTACTAATAGTTAGTTGTTTGCAATTGATCCCTCATATCACTTAGGGATACCACCCTATGGTTAGCTTGCACTAACTTCGAAGTGAGAGGAATTAAGCAAGGTGGTGATGGCTTATTTCCTATAGTTATTTGGACTCCATGATCTATCTTTGCAAGATGGAAACTTATGGGTGATAACATTTTGGCCTTGTTGGTAGGGAGCTTAGTTAGGCTTTATAATATGTAGAACAACTAAATTTACTAAGATGAGCATTGGTTTATGTGATTTTGTTTTATTTCTCACATGGAGACTCCACTTTTGTAGCTCTGGATCGTGTAAGGAAAACTATGATATTGGACACTAATGAAGCTATTATTCTAACTTTGGAAAAACTTGAGGAGCTTCTCTACTAGGTTATATTTATAGTTTCTTATAAGAAATCTCTTGCTACTTTTCATTTTATTTAAATTCTCCAAAATCTCCTAGTTCTTTGAGTGAGCCTTTAATAATTACTTCTCTGAGAATTATTTTTCTAAGTGTTGTTCTGAGTCAATCACACCTAGTTTCATCACTATTTGTTCCAATGAATTGTGCATCACTCAATTTCACTACCATAGAAGGGTATCCCCATGACCTTGTTGATAAGTCTCATACATATATACCTATTTTTGAAGGAAATAGCACTATTATTGTTGAAACACATCTAAAGAAATTTTCAGTTTTCATTGAAAATTTTGATTTCAAACATGAAGATGTCCAAATGAAGTTTTTTTTTCAAGAGTTTGGATAATGAAGCCTGTATATAGTTCAAGTACTTTTCTAGGAGTGTATATATATATATATATATATATATATATATATATATATATATATATATATATATATATATATATATATATATATATATATATATATATATATATTTCCAAGAAAAAAAACTTACATTTGTTATTTCATCAAGAAATCAAAATATACATTGCTAAGCCTTGTTGCTATGTTTTGATACCTTATTTTTTATTAGTTCATGTTTGGTCATTATAGTCTTCAGACTCAAAATGAATCAAAATAGAAACCTTGAAGGAAACATGTCTTTACAAGCTAATCATTAACTTATCCATACATACACAAAATTCAGAGTACAAATTGATGTACTACTGAAAATAAAGAATTTTTAGAGTGTTCATGTATGACTAAGGAACCTTCCTCCAGCATTATAGCTTCCTTTGATAATGATTCCACCTTGATAATTAATTCTCTATACACATGGTTAAAATAAATATGTTGGAAATGCAACCTAGATTCTACAATTCCTTCAAGTAAAGGAGTAAGAACCAGATTTGAGATTGTGCATTGATTATTACACCAATCTGTAAGAAATTTATTTTCACCATGTATTTGAAGCTCTGTTATACCTTTTGATAATGAAAACCTGAGAAGAAACCATAGGCACAAGATTCATCTTTGTTATTTGTTTATATTCCCACTCCATATTTTAGTAAGAAGTAATGGTGTTGGTTGAGATATAATATGGCACCTGCTCAACATGAACCTGGGGTTCCTTGGCAAGCCCCATCGAAGAAACCCTATGCATAATATTGATTAATTGTAGGCTCTGTAATAACTATGTGAGATGGTATATTTGTGATTTTGTTACATTTTCTAAAGAGGATTTGAATTTTTTGCACCGCAATAGAAACTTCCAAGGACTTGTCTTCGAAAATCATTTTATTTTTGGTTACCCATAGTCCCAATATCAAAAAACTTGGAAGTGCTTTAAAATATATTGCCATCAAGTTTGAGTGCCACACCTCAAAACATTGTACTAAATATACACTTTATTAGTAGATAAATATACCTTAGAGGATCTGCTAAATATTTTATAGATGAATAGGCTAAAATGAAAGATTAACATTTTCTAGTTGCAAAATTTAAAAATATCAAAAAAGAAAAAATAAATTGACATTTTTTTTAAATACGTATAGGTCATCGCTATTACAACGTCCATAACGTCTCTCCCATGGAATACACATCGTTGATATATATACTAATTTCGGTTGAGCAACGTTATGATATGTCGGTATTACAACGTCCATAACATCACTCCCATGGCATCCACGTTGTTGATATATATCTTAACGTTGGTTGAGCGACATTACCATACGTCAATATTACGACGTCCATAACGTTGCTCCCCATGGAATCCACATTGTTGATATATAGCTTAACGTCGGTTGAGATAAGTTACCATACATCGGTATTACGATGTCCATAACGTCGTTCCCCATGGCATCCATGTCGTTGATATATAGCTTAATGTTGGTTGAGCGACGTTACCATGCGTCGGTATTACAACGTCCATAACATCGCTCCCATGGTGTCCATGTAGTGGAGACCAATGAAATGGGACGTTAGAATTCTGATGTCTCTGGCATCGTTGTAGCGATGACTATATGGGGTTTGGACAGTCAAATATGATATGACATGTTCCCGCATGAAACTTCACAACAGAGACGATATCTATGGCGTCAGAACAAGGACATCATGTGAAATGACGTTTGAGGGGGTCTGTTTTTTTTCATTCTCCCGACAATATGAAGTGGCAATTGCGTCAAACACGCCATCAAAACTTGATCCAAATGTACTAGTGAATTTTGATATGGTCTTAACTACTCACAAGTAGGTTGCATATTTAACCATAGGGATCACAATCTTCAACACGAGGATTCAAATGTGATGATTTATTTACAGGAGGTAAGTTTATGGAGCCTCAAAAAATGTATGTGGACTACTCATGGAACATGATTGCAAAGATGCCTTCACATATCTCAAAGAATCTTCATGGGATTTGTCATTCTCATGAAGAGAAATTTCCCTCCAAAATTTCACACCCTTGATAATTTCCTAGATGGGACGCATGCAAATCATGGTACGTGTAAGGAAGCTTGCCCACATCAAGATATAATAATTTATGATGACAAGAAGAGGACCTTGAATGAAATTATGATTATTAGTGGAGGCATGTATCCATGGGGAGATGGAATAGATGAAGGGACCCAAATTGTCCCAACCCCTCATTTAAAGAATGATAGTATGCCAAAGAAATCCCAACAGAGGAAAAATAGGAATTTGAGATAGGGGGCTCTAAGCGAGGAGGCCAATGAATTATGGAAGGAAGATAGAGGGTGATATAGTGATGATGGAGATATGTCATTAATAATAGATTCCCTTAAATAAAATGAAGCCACTCCAAGTAGTAAGTAGTAAGAATAGAGTCTTGTGGAAAAATAGCCCCTCACAACTCTATCCTTGTCTATTTGTAATCAGTGATGTATTTTATTATATTATTTTCAATATATAATGTTTAAATATTTCATTTCTTATCCCTCGACCATTCATCGTATTTACAATATACATCGATAATATGTGGATTAAAAACTAGGGTGTTACGTTCCCCTCCCCCTACATTTTACACTGTCCTCTATGCACATCACCATACTAGTATACATGTACATATATATAGACTCATGCACATAAACAAAATTAAAAACATCAATGCAATCTATTTATCCATACACAACATTCATAAACACATAGTAAAACACAACATTCAAGCATAGTAGTAAAATTGTGAATAGGAATAGTGATAAGAACACTCATCTTATGGAAAATTACACAAATGGTTGCAGACGATGGACATTCCACCCAACCACAAAATTGGTTTATCTAGTTCTCTCAATAGTAGTTCACCCCCAAGTTGGGGCTATGAGTCCACAAGAAAATAATGGCTCATGACGCTAGATATTTTCCATTCACACATCCCAATGCCCATAAAATTCATGGTAAGATAACTCCTACATCAATTTCAATCCACTATCTCTCTTTTCCCTCAACTTGCACAACCCAAGGAATGTGATCTCATTCTTTTCCACATGATCCCTCAAGATATCCCACTTCCCTCCAAGGATCTAGCGCAATTTGGTCAGTAAAAATCTCAACTAGGGACTCCAGGAATTCCAACTATAATAGGAGTTCTCATATCATCATTCTCACATGATCTTGGGTAATTTCCTCCACACAAAACTCATTTACAAGCATAAAAGCCTAATTCTCCATGTAATTCTCAGCTTCAACAAGTTTTCTTCAACACCAATTATGTCTTCCTCTCCTTTTCCCAACACCCTGCTCTCTTTTCCTCTGCTCTACCCAACTATAAAAATTGATCCCCCTGTCTACTCGAATTTCCTTTTCTTTCTTTCCCATGCATGTTTGACTCTCATAATTCCCCCAAAAGATTGTACATTTCCCGTGCTTCAATAACTAGGTGAGATTAATTTCCCACTATCCTCTTACATGAGTGTACTTATCTGATTCTTCAATAACTAAGTGAAATGACTTTCCCACCAACCTCTTACATGCATTTAATGATTGGTTTTGATAAGTCAAAGGAAGTAAATATTTAATAACAAAATGATTTAGAAAAGTGGTTTGGATTTATAGGCATGTCAAATTTCCCCTTGAACTTCCATTTAGCTCCATTTCTTGTGAAAACATAGCCCCCCGTGACTCTATCCTTATCTAGATCTATAGCCAGTGATGTATTTTTTTTATTATTTTCAATGTACAATGTTTGCATATTACATCACTTGGCCCTCATCCATTCATCATATTTATAATATGCATCACTAATCTGATGATTAAACGTTGGGATGTTACATTATCATCCCCCTAAATTTCGCACTGTCCTCAGTGCACATCACCATATCAATGTGCATGCACATATATACATACTCATGCGACTAACATAAATTTTAAAAACCAATAATGTAATCTATTTATCCATACACAACATTCAGAAACACATAGTAAAACACAACATTCAAGCATAGTAGTAAAACTGTGAATAGAATACTGAGAAAAACACTTATTTTCAGGACAATTGCACCAATTGGCTATAGATGACAAACATTCCACCCAATCATAACTCTACTTCCCCAGTTCTCTCAGCAACAAGTCACCTTCGAGCTAGGATTATGATTCCACAAGAAAGGAATGGCTCTTAAGGTTGGCTATTGTTCACTCCTAAGCTAACCTCTATAGAAATTATAATCTACGATCTCTCTTTCCTCAAAACCAGCACAACCCAAGGAATGGGATCCCCTTCTCTTCCACATAGTCCCCTCAACTATCCCACTTCCCTATAGGTCTCCAACACAGGTTGGAAAGGAAATCTCTCAACTGGGGACTCCAAGAATTCCACTTGTAACATGAGTTCTCACATAAACACTCTCACATTATCTTAGGTAATTTCCTCCACATAAAACTCACATACAAGAATAATAGCTTAATTCTCCATGTAATTCTCATCTCCAACAAGTTGTCTTCAACACCAACTATGTTTTCCTCTTTTCCCACCACCTCACTCACTTTTTCTCTCGTCTACCCAAGTGTAAAAAATGATCTCCCTCTCTACTCGAAATTCATTTTATTTCTTTCCCATGCACGTTTGACTCTCACAATTCCCCAAAAATATTGTACCCTACCCATGCTTAAATAGCTAGGTGAATTTACTTTCCCACTGACCTCTTATATGCATTCAATGATTTTTTTTGACAAGTAAAAGGAGGTAAATATTTAATAACAAAATGATTTAGAAAATTGGGTTGGGTTTATTAGGCAAGTGGAATTCCCCCTTGGACTCCCATTTATCCCCCTCTCTTGTGGAAACATATCCCCCCATGACTCTAACCTTATATGAACTATGATTGACATGAACTACGACCAAGGAGCTATTATTGATAAGAACTTTGACTAAGGAACAATGATTGGAAACTACTTTGATAAAGGAACTTTGTTTTTTGGTAAGAGTTTTGATAGGAACTTTGACTGACAAGAGCTTTCACAAAGGAACTATCACTGACAAAAACTATGACAAAAAAACTTAAATCAACAAAAACTTTGATGATGAAACTCTAATTGGCAAGAACTATGACCAAGGAACTATGATAGATAGGAACTTTGACCAACATGAATTATGACCATGTAACTATTGTAGTGCATGTCTAAGTTAACACCAACTGCTACATATTTTTTTATTATTTCTTTTTAAAGTAGTTTATCAATTATACCATACCACAGTGTAACACATAATAAAATTAATTACATTAGTATTTCATTTTTTATGCGAACAAGATTTCAAACTCAAATAACATTCAACCATAACATATGACAGTGTAACACAGAATAATTCAATAACCAGGTGTAATATGTTTTAACAAGAGATTTGTAATTGCAATAATTCACATGTGGCGTATTTGTTCGTCAACATAACCTTGTCTAACATTATGCAAGGTTGCAATATGGTTTCTTCAACCAGATAAAAGTTGTGCAAAGAATTGAATAAGCATGACTTTAACTTAATTAATTATTAAGCCACAACATAGAACTTGGTAGTAAATTTATTTATTATGCACATTATTCTAGTTAAAATTATTTGGTTGCATACCATTATTCATTTATTTACAATTTACCTAATTATTCAATGCCAAATTTTGTTGTTACGAGAATTGGAACATCATCATTCCATGTGTGGATTGTTTAAGCAAGGGTTTGGACAAGGAGAGCTTGATGAAGATGCTGCACTCACATCCATGGTTGTAAGTAACACTTTGTTCTCATTAATACAATCAATGCTTGGTCTGTTTCTTTCAAACTTGTACTTGTTCCATATAAGTTTGTATATAGTAGATGGATCTATGTTTTAGCTAATCTCAGTAGAGTAGGAAGTCTTTTGTACTTTTGTTTGTCTTGCAGGTCCTACCAAGGAGCTCAAGATCGAAGCTCATCCTGGACCTTGCAGGGACAAACGACATTCATAAGGTACACACCTTCCTTATTCTCTTTTGTTCATCATCTTGATTTGATCTAAAAGGAAGTCAGTGTCCATGTTAAGAACTTTATGTCTTAGAGTTAAGGGTCTAGTTCTCAAGAGGAAATCTACCTGTCCGCAGGGAGATTTTCCTACAACAGAAATTGGCGACTCCACTGGGGACCAAATCTGATTTGTGTTTCCTTTCCCAAATATTGTATTGGCCCTTTTCCCACTCATTTGATATTCTCTATTGTATTTTTTATTCTTATAATGGTTTGATTGCCTCTTTGTGTCATCATGATCACCCTAATTGGCTGAATTTCTTGAATTTTTGAGTTTTTGGAATTTTTCCTGATCTTTTTGAAGAAGAGCGCTCCCCTGCCTTGTTATCAGAGTGTCATCACTCCCTACAGGTCTTAAACAAAGCGTTATAATGCTTTGGTGCCCCTTACACTAGAGTGCTCCCCTTTTTTGAGAAAAATCCTCTAGTTTTTCAATTTTTTGGGCTCAGTTTTTGCTTTTTACATTTGCTCAGGGTCTCATACTTTCATTCCATCTTGGTATTGACCTTCAATACCATTTTTTCTAAGGATTCATCCTCTTTTGTTTGGATTTTTTGACATTTGTCTTTACTTTGTGACTTGTCCTTCACAATTTGGAGGCAATTTGTCGTTTTCTTCTCATTTGTCTGAATGAGTGAAAACTTTGTAAAGGGGTTTCAAAGGTCTTTTCTACTTTTCTTTATGATATTTCAGTCATCTTGTCCAAGCTATTTCTCCTTCCTTTTGATTTTTTGGTTTTCTTTCTCTTGTTTGATCGCAACAAGGGTGTGTTTTTGTTTATGTGGAGTTTGCCTCTGGTTGCTTCAATCTCACAGATCTTGTAGTCTAATTAGCATAGGAAGCTTTACATCCAATTGATCATCAGTCACATATAAACATTTTAGCATTATATTGGATTCCTTATGAGGACTATTGCATGAGTTCATTGCATCTTGGTATTTGAAAGTGAAAGGAAAATCCTTCTCCTTCCCTTAAAATAGACATTCATTAAAAGAAAAGACTACTTATCATTTCTTGTGCATGTTTTGGGAACTGAGTCATAATATCATCAGTATTCACTCTCATACACCTTTGAGTAAACAAAATCCACTAAAATCAATGCTTAACTAAAATTTATCAGACTTTTTACATCTTTGTTAGCAAACCTACATTAGTTTAAGGTGTAGGGATTTGGAATAGGTTGAAAGGATAACTTTCCAAAGCTATCAAACAAACTTAGTATCTTGCGATAGGGAGAGTGAAATCCAATTTTCATATAGGCTTTCTGGGATCCCCCTCTCACATAGGGGTTACGCATGAGGTTGCACTCAGGAGAGCTATGGAGATTATCCCTTCGTGGTTTGACTGATTGTAGTAGTCGGATCGTATTATGGGGGTCGCTTGAAGGTATACCCACAATGTTGAGTGGAAGCCTTTCAAGTTGATTTCAGGCTAGATACCCTGCCCTTACGTTCAGACTAGACTGTCGAATGTACCCACCCAGGAGCTGAATGCGAGTTGGTAACCTTAGTAGCCACAATCTTTAGGGTCTTACACAAGATGACAATGAAGGGAAGTCTCACTGTACCTGAAATAGACGTTGGTCAAACTCACTCGGGATACTTGGAGGGTAAATCCACAATTACTACGTGGAAGCTTGCACCAAGGCGTAAGTCTATTAAGCAGGTCACCAACGTAACCGATCCACCCGCTCTATCCCTTCCCCTTCCTATTTTGATCTCACAACGTTGGATTTCATCACCAACTAGTTGTTTCATCGTGGGAAGGTTTGTTTGATTGATTGCTTCTCAAATTCATAGCATGTGTCGGTTGTGTAACTTAGTAGAACTTAGGTCAAGTTAGTGTTAATGGCATCAAATCCTGAGAGTACCAATGGAGGAACCCCTTCTCCCGGGGAACCTTACACCTTTCCTTATTTTGGAAACATTGGTCCTCCGTATATTGCCACACTGATTCTTCCAGGACTCACCATCGAATTACCAGTTTGGTTGTTCCCCACCTTGGTGATCTCGAATCCTCCCAATTGTTACCCATGATTTTGGTCAATCTTGATGGTGTATTGATGATGGTGTACTCAAGCTCCTCATAAGAACTTTCTCCTGAGAAAAGTGGCATTCATCTCTTCCCAAAAAACATACTTTTGAAGAGAGTTCGCAGGTTGCTCATATCCTAGGGTGCGAGAATGACCCATTTCCGCAGGCTACCTTCAACTAGGGTGCGAACTTGCTCTCAATCTTGGAAAAATATGAAGTCTAGATGGTTCTAGAAGGGAATCTTCTAGAAGCATGGGTTGGAATTCAAATGGTTATCCTTTTACTGGTTTCCCTGATATTGTGGGATCATTTTTATCCAAGTAACCATCTCATCCTCTCTTATATATTGATGGAATTCTCATGGAAAAGGTTAAGAAAGATTCATTGGAGAATTGGTGAAAGAATTGTGTGAAGGACCTAGCTTCAATAGGAGCTTGGAGACTCTAGCAAGTCTATCAAGAGAAATTGGATCTTCTTCATACAAGGATCGAGCAAGTGTGTGTGTTGGAACCAAGAGCCACTGAAAGGAAGCTTGTGACATCAAGGAGATAAGGTTGTATCTTCTACTTTCGATTAATATGATACAGTGGCATGTCCTTTTCCCATAAAGTCATTCTCACTTTATTGTGTAATTCCTTGATCATACACATAAGTTGACAATTGAATATATTTTGCTATCTTCACTTTCGATGGTTTGTGTTGTCTTGGTCTTGACTTCACGAGAGCACCGGATCGAAGTGGGAGCAACAGAGACCCTAAGAAGCAATACAAAGGTATGTTACTTGTTCCTCCCTACTAGCTAATTCAATGGTCAAAACTTAGGGAAAGAGTCATGTCCTGTCATGTTTTGTTCTAGATCCAGGTGGATCTAGGGAGATCTGTTAGTGTTCGCACCTACCAATTAGTCTGACAACAAAATCGGCGACTCCACTGGGGAAATAACCCATTTTCTTTGTGGTTTTTTGTGTTTTTCCTTGGCCATTTTCTCTTGCCATACCTTTCTCCATTCATATCAATCTCTGAGTCTTTAGGATACCCTGATAGACCCTCTGGGTCCAGAGGCCTCTTCAAATTTTTTGTCCTTTTCCAAAAATTTGCTTAGTTTCAGACATTCTTTCACTACACTCCACAGTGGCCTACAAGAATATATTGAGTTCGCACCCTGCTTTTATGTCCAGTGTGAGGTTCTCGCACTCTGCTCAAAGCTGGCCTGCGAGAATGACCCATTCTTGCACTGTGTAATACTGTTAGCCTGCGAACCCTCTTTTCAAAATTTTGGATTTGAGATTTTTGAACGATCAACTGCCCAGATCAGCATAGGTGCCTGAAAAGAGCTTCTTGGACCATTGGTTGATGTTTTCTTGTCTTCATTTTTGTGCACGAACAGTCTTAGTAAATCAAAGGCTCTTCCTGTCCATTTTTCTTGACTTTCGTTTCTTGACTTTTCTCGGCAAAGATATACTCTCTGATTTTGGAATCTGAGTGTGCTTGTTTGGTTAAGAACCAGTGATCGGTTGAAAGTTGAGCTTCTTTGTCTTTATCATTTTCTCATTATTTGAAAGATCATTTTTCTCATGCAATTGAAAAGACTAGTTTGGTCTGCTTGTTATTTTTGTTTCCATTGAAAGATTGGTTTGGGTTTTTATCTATTGCTTGTTCATTAGTTTTTGGTTTTCTTCACTCTCACCATCATGGTGTAGGTCCTTTTTGAAAAGTGAACAACGTTTTTCTCTCAAAATATTTTTCGTCTTCGAAAATATTGAAAATCAATTGTTGAAATTATTGAAAAAGAAACAATAGAGAATTGTTATTTTTGTGTGATTCATTGCAATTGCATTTTAAAGGAAGTTGTGTACTGTAGTTCAAGTTTGATCCAGAAAACTTATCTTTCCTTCACATACATAGGTTTCATTGAACGTAAACTGATATGTTTCATTCTCATACATGCATCGTTGGGTCAGAGTCTCATACAACATCAGTTTCATCTCCGCTTCCTTTGAGTAACAACAACCCTTAATAACACTGTGCAATCGTAAAATTTAACTAGTAACTCTTTTCTAGGGCTCTATTACACCAACATTTGGCTAGGCTAGCGCTTTGGAATAGGAAGAGAGATACACTCTCCAAAGCACAAAACACACAATAGCATCTTGTGTTAAGGAGTGTCAAATTCCATTTAACACATCTTGACCTGGGAAGCCCTTCTCACACAAGGATCAAAAACGAGGTCGCATTGATATTGACAGAGTTACTCACCCTGCTTTGTTGATATCGATGTAGAGATTGCACGTATTACAGGGATCACTTGGAGGTATACCCACAATGATGAGTGGAATCCTTTTGAGTTGATTTCGGGCTAGATACCCTGCCCTTCTATGTGGATCGGACTGTCGATTGTCCCCCCAGGCTTTATTGTTGTCGGTGGTAACCTTAGTGGCCTATCTTTATAGGGTCTTACACAAGGTGACTGTGAATGGGAAAGTCTTCATGGTACCTGGAATCGACGTTGGAAAAACTCACTCGGGCTCCTTGGAGGGTATACCCATGATTATGTGTGGGAGCTTGCACCATGGTGTAAGTCCGTTAAGTAGGTCTTCAGCGTAACTTTTCCAACCTAGGTTATCCCCTACTCATCTCATTGTTGCGACGTTGGATTTCATCACCAACTAGTGACTTCGGAATTAGAAGGTTTTGTTTGCATGGTGTTGCTTCCTAGATTTTGTTTACTAGTGCGTGTTGTTTGTTTACCAAAGTTGACCATACATTTTTTTTCTCTGTAAGTTTGTCACTCGTTTACAATAGCTCCTCCATGTCGTTCACATAGAATGTAGGGTTTATCTCCAGAGCATCTGGAAGGTTCTCAACCCTTGCCTACAAGTTCACCTAAGGGCTCTCCTCAGCAGAGTGAATTCCAAGACGTTACCATGCCACAAGTGGAACGAACTGACTCTCTAGAACATTTCTAAATTACCAATACTCGAGAGGACTTTCGACTTCACCCCAATTCTGAGCGACAGTTTATGCAACTGAATTCTTCCGGAGACTTAGTTGTTACGTCTTCTCGATCACCGGTTGGACCCTTTCCAGGTATAGAAGGCCAAGATCCTTTTTGGTCTATGGGAATTTTTCGACGGGACCTTTTTGGTGCAGGATCAGGCATTGACACCATCATCTCACCTGTGATTTTTGAAATCATCTCACCTGTGATTTCCAAAATCTCTAGCCTAGAGACAGTACCGTTTACTACCACCTATTATTTTACTGGTACAAATGCCCTGCGATCTAACCACATCTTGACCATCCCTATAGAAATGGCCCATCATACAGATACTACGAGTGTTCACACCGGGATTACCGTGATTAGTCTCGCCCCCATCAGCACATCATGAACGCCCAGCGTCACCCCAACACTACCACCTGGATACCATGCGTTGAATGCTTCCATTACCACTCCTACGAAAACCCCATCCGGCTCTCTTGGTGGTCCCTCTTCTTCTGGGCACTCTCTTCCCAGTTTTATTCTGACACTCCCTCAATTTCCTTTTGGAGGACCTTTCTCGTCCTCCACTGGCAGTCTTAATCCTAGTGGCACTATTTTGTCATTCACACCAAATTACCAGATTCTCGTCAGTGGACAATTTCACCAAGGTGGTATGACTCAACCCCCTCTCAGCGGGAAAATTCCTATTGGAACGCAAATCCCAATTGGAACACAACCCCTAATTGGAATGTTGCCCCCAATTGGAACGCCACCTTCGATAGGAGGATCGACCCCACCTTATGGACAAAACATACCTTCGTCCTTGGCCCAGTATTGGAATCATCTAATACAACATCCTCCTCAATCGACTGGGGGGCAGTAGTTTTCGACTGCATCTGTGATACCCCCTAGAATAGGCCAACCATATCCAGGTACGTTCAATCCCATTTGGGGCTCGAATGCTCAAACTCACATCCCTGTTCAAGGATACAATCCCATGAGATATTATCCTCTCCAACCACCACCGAATCTGCCTGGGTCTTCACATTATATGTAGACTGCGTATGGTCCTACTGGTTTGCCGACGGGGTTTCCTACCCAAAGCCACCAATACCCGCAGGTAAATCAACAGTTACCCTTCTTGGCCACTTTGGATCTTCTAGATTTTTCAAGGATTTTAAATGATCCAATTCGTCACTCTCCCCAATGGCCTACTATACCATCCAAGCTCCCATCAGATATCCCTAAATTCGACAGCAAAGCGGGAGAGGACCCGAACAATCACGTCATGACTTTTCACCTCTGGTGTTCATCCAACTCGTTGATGGATGACTCTATTCATTTACGTCTTTTTCAATGAACCCTCACAGGTTCTGATGCGAAGTGGTATATAGAATTACCACGAGGTTTCTTTGTTGAATTCAACACCCTAGCTATGGCTTTCCTCACACACTACCAGTTACCGATTCGTTATGAAACGGGGACAGAGATTTTGAGTTCTTTCAAACAAAACAAAGCCACTCATATATCCGATCACATTCATGAGTGGAAACGGAGACGACATCTCATCAAACTCGAACTCCCTGATCAGTTGCTGGAAAAGTGGTTCACAAAATCATTTGTGAACGACATTGGTCATGACATCGCCATGGGTGGAGTAATCACGAAAGAGAAAGCCATAAGTCGTGTTCAATACCTTGACCTCGTTTACTCACAAATGGGTACCCTTTACAATTTACTACCTGACTTACCTCGTTCTTCCACTTCTGCCACTTCAACTACTCCAGTTGCTTCACATGTAGCCAACGGTGTGATTGGCACTTTCCAAGACCAACCACATTCCACCTCAAGCACCAACCCCAAACCTGCTTCTTCTAATGTTCAAAATGCTCTGTCTCCTTCCCCTCCCACCAGCAAGACTTCTGAGGTAAATGTCGTTCAATCTACCCCAGCCGGTAAAAACAAATCCAAAAAGGGAAGGGGTAAGAATAAGGAGGACAAAAATACTTCTCAAGCAAAGCGAACCAAAACTACACCTATTGATGATCAGGATAAGCACAAACCTCGATACACTTGTCTTATCTATGGTGATGATCACTACATGAAGGATTTTCCACAACGCGCCGAGGTCACTAAGTTCCTTCAAGGAGCTCCAAAACCACCTGCTCCGGCTATTTTGTCACAACCCTTCCCATCTCAACAACAGTCTCAGTTGGTCATTCATGACCAACCCTCATCTTCTACTACATCGTTTCTATTGATGTGTATTGGTGATTCCAAGTAGATAGACATTGCACTCACTACTCGAGCCAAAGATTATTCTCCCTCTAAAGAGAAGGTTGATGACCTACCTCCTTCCTTGGTACAACCCTCTCCCGCGACTCCACCTACTAATGGTCCTCTTCATCTCGAACGACCGAACCTCGACACAGTTTTTCGACCCCCCCCAAAGGGCGTCGTTCGGAAATCGGATTTCAATACACATGCTCATGTTGCCCAGAACTACAACATTATTGAAGATCTGGCCCAAGCACCTTCTGCGATGTCAGCCCTCGAAGTCCTTCAAAGTTGTCCCACACAACGAAAGGCACTGTTGAAAGCTATCGGTTGAATCGACCCGATGGATATGAATTTAATAATTTTTTACTTGGAAGATCACATTCCAAGGTTACCCCCTCAACTCACATTCCAAATCCAAGTGATTGTCTCTGACAGAAACATTTGTCAAACTATTATCGACGAGGGTGCCTCAACGTGTGTTATGTCTCTTACTTGTTGGAAATCCATTGGCTCTACCTCTTTGAACGAATCCCAAAACACTCTTAAAGCCTTCAACGGATCTAGTTTTAAGCCCTACGGTGTCCTTCCTTCATTGCCCATCACGTTAGATGGAAAAACAGTCCAAGTCGAAGTGGAAGTCCTTGACGCTCCCCTTGATTACAATCTTCTGCTTGGCCATAGCTGGATCGATTCCATGCGCGCGGTTGTGTCGACCCTTTTTCGTGTGGTACGTTTCCCACATCAAGGGAAGGTAGTCACCATTGACTAATTATCCTTCTTTAATTTCGATACCTGTAATGGCAATGTACCATTCATCACTAAAACCCCATTGAGCTATGAGAACGTCGGTGTAGGCCTTCTAAAAGACTCTTCGTTAAAGTGTACTTTCCCCATTCCACCGCCCGATGTTCCACGCTCGTCCGTTGCTTCAATCAACATGATCTCCACCTCGATTCACGACATTCCTGCGTCTCACGACCCATGGATAGTACCTGACCCTGGAGATCATCTTCGTTATGGCGACGAAATGCTATTAAGTCTGGTCGAATCCGCCCATCAGGCCATTCAATTGGAAACCCCTTCTACCCCCTCTCTTGGTGAGTTATCTCCAGATCCTTTCTATGTCATTTTTCCCACAGACAAGATGATCATGTCTGTCATGGAGGACACCCCTTGGGATGATGGACATCATCGTTCTATCCTCTTCCTGGAGCAACATACCATTGAGAACTAAAATGGATCTCGACCCCGTCAACTGTTGTCGTCATCTCAACCGTTCCCGGGTCTACACACGATGTGTTTTCTGAAGGGAACCTAAGAAATATCTCGCCCACTATTCCCGTCGACATATCCGTCAAACCTGGGATTGTCGAAAATGTCCATATCGGAGCTTCGTGTTCTTCTAACGAGATTGTCACCTACACATCCCTTTTCAAAGAGTTTCATGACATCTTCGCTTGGAGCTACGAAGAAATTCCAGGTATCGACCCCGACATTGTGATACATGAGATCAAGACATACCCTGACGCTAAACCCGTCTGGCAATGCCTTCGTCCCGTTCACCCACGTAAAGCGGCTGCTACCAATGTTGAAGTTGAAAAACTTCTCAAAGTCGGCTTTATTTACCCGATGGCTCTCACTGACTGGGTTTCCAATCTTGTCTCGATTGATAAGAAACAAGGCATAATTCGTGTATGCATTGATTATAGGGATATCAACAAAGATTGTCCCAAAGACAAATTTCCTACCCCCTTCGTCGATCAGATTGTCGACGATTGCGTCGGAAGTGAAATCTTCTCTCTGATGGATGGTTTCTCCGAGTATAATCAAATCAACATTCTTCCCGAGGATCAACATAAGACTACTTTTATTTGTCCTTGGGGCACTTTTTCCTATCGGAAACTCCCTTTCGGTCTCAAGAACAATGGCACAACTTTTCAACGCACTATGTCTTATGCTTTCCATGATATCAAGCACATCGTTCAACCATATCTGGACGATTTACCTGCTCACTCAATGCACCGAGTTGATCATCCAACTCACCTCCAACCCATTTTCATCCGCTGTCGGTTTTACCGTATACGTTTGAATCCTCATAAGTGTGTTTTCTGCATGGAATCCGGCCGACTTCTAAGTTTTATTGTTTCGCTTCAAGGGATCAGGGTGGATCCTCTAAAGGTTTAGGTTATCCTTAATATCCCTCCTCCTTCTACACTTCGCCAGTTACAAAGTTTGCAGGGGAAGGAAAACTTTCTTCGTCGTTTTATCCCAAATTATGTTGAGATAACTCGTGGATTTACACGGCTCCTAAAAAAGGGGTCTGAGTTCGTATGGGATACCATCGCTAACAACACTTTCGAAGCTTTGAAATTGTCCCTAACACGTGCTCCACTTCTCTTTCCCCCCGATTACAGTTGTGATTATTTCCTCTACCTTGTTGCCTTGGATTCGACCATTGGTATGGTTATCATCCAAGAGTATGATGTTAACGATGAACATGTTATCTACTACTTGAGTCGAAGTCTAATGCCTACCGAAATCAAGTATTTACATGTCGAAAAACTGGCCTTGGAAGCCGTCCAAGCCGTCCAACGCTTCTAGCACTATATCCTCTCGCACAAGACTACAGTGATTTCTAACTGCAACCCTATGCAACACATTCTCACACGTCAATTGCTAGGGGGAAAATACTCCAAATTGATTGTGATACTCCAGGAGTTTGACTTGGAATTTGAATGTGCCAAGTCCAAGAAGTCCTTAGTGTTTGCTGAGTTGATATGCGACTTTCCCTATTCTGAAACAGACAATGTAGCAGTTGATTCATTACCCGACGAATCCCTTTTCCTCATCCGTACTGATGATCTTTGGTATGGTGATATCATCATATATCTCCAAACCCAAACTTTCCGGCCAACTTTGTCTAGTACTGAACGACATCGAATACGCTACCAAGCCCGTCAATATATTATCCTAGGGGATACTATTTATCGTTGGGGGATTGACTCTATTTTTCGACGTTGCCTAACGTTTGACGAAGCCGAGAAATCTCTGAATGACTTCCATTCTGGAGCCTGTGGTGGTCATATGTCTGAGTATGCTACTGCCCAGAAGATCTTATGAGCAGGGTATTTTTGGCCTTCTTTATTTAACGACTGTATCATCATCGTTCAAAAATGCCATGCTTGACAGACCTATAATAACAAGATACGGTCACATCCCGCTCCTCTTCACCCTGTGGTCTCCGTTGGTCCTTTTTTGAAATGGGGCATCGATTTCATGACATGTCACCCTCACACGGTCGGGGGGCATGGATACATTATTGTAGCCATCGATTACTTTACGAAATGGGCTGAGGCGATGTCGGCATTTGACAACACTGGAAATACCGCAGCATTATTCAGTTTTAATCACATCATAGCTCATTTTGGTGTTCCCCAGACTATCGTCATTGATCACAGTAGCCACTTTAGAAACTTCATGATGTCCGAACTTACTGAAAAGTTGGGTCTTCACCATGAAAACTCAATGCCCTATTACCCACAAGCCAACGGCCAAGTCGAAGCAATTAACAAATTTCTCATAACTATGCTCCGACGAATGATAGGGATTCACAAAACAAGTTGGCACACAATGTTGTTTTCGTCATTGTGGGCTTACCGTACATCCGTCAAGTACGCTACTGGGTTTACACCTTTCTGGTTAGTCTATGGTTTGGAATCCATTCTCCCGATTGAATGCGAGATACCCTCTTTAAAACTAGTTGTTGAACTCCTACCAAACACTTCTGCTGAGGAAGAACATCTATTGTATCTTATGCGATTAGATGAAACTCGACGTGATGCTACCCTAGTCATAGAAGCTCAGAAAAAACATGTCAATGCCCAATACGAAAAACATGTCAAGCCTCGTGTTTTCTTCGAAGGAGATCTCGTTCTCCTCTATGAACAAGATCGAGATATGCTAGGAGCTGGAAAATTCGAAGCCATGTGGCAAGGTCCTTATATCGTTAAACGAGTGTTGGAAAAAGGGGCTTATGAGTTAGTAGATTATGATGGTATCCCTTTGAGTGAACCCAAGAATGGGTTGTACTTGAAGAAGTACTATGCATAAAATCACCTGTGCACGAGTACTTGTATTTTTATTGTATAATACTTCTTGTGTGTTACTATAGCTTGTTTTTTTCATTATCTGGTCTCTGCCCTTATGTGATGTTGTGTTTGATTTCCAAATGTCGAAGTCTTCGCTACCCTATATTGGCTTCGTTGATGGCGCTAGCCATAGTACTCAGAACCTTGCTTCCATTGCATGGGAAATTTACGCCCCTACAAGCGAACTTGTCTCCTTACGAGATGTGTGTCTCGGTCGTGTGACCAACAATATTGCAGAGTATAGTGTCGTTATCAAATTTTTGATTGATGCTATCTCACTTGGAATCCATCATTTGGTTGTGCGACTCGATTCACAGCTTGTAGTACTACAGTTAAGTAATGTCTATACTATTCGAAGTCCTACTTTGTTACGGGTGTATTTGCGAATTCGCCTCTTGGAACGTTATTTTGATTATATTGAATATCAACATATTCCTAGATGTCTAAATACATTAACTGATGCATTGGCTAAATATGTATTAGACAGACATTTGGATCATTTATAAATCAATCACATCAATTTTCACACAACACAAGATAAATCGGTAAAAGTCGTATGTATATATAACGATCAAAAGAGGTTTTACAAAAAAGTTATGTTCGAAGACCAAACTGTCAAAATCTGAAGCTCGTAGCTTCTACAAAGTGACGTCATGGATGACGTTCACGGTAACACACGACTGCCCGAGAAACCCTATGAAGCAGTCGGCCAATGGACTCTGACACTCCTACTGTATGACACTGATAACGTCGTGGAACCTCTCGAAGAGGCGTGTCTGGAATATTTGTTGGCAAACCCTCTAGGTTTTGTTCCACCACTTCATAATCCTCGGCATCCCATTGTGGCACTGGTGCCACTTCTCCTCGCCGCTTAATAGGAGAAGTATCAGGGGGTCAGTAAGGTCCCACATCTGTTTCATCAAAAATGAATTTTGTATTTAGTCTTTGGACGAACATATAAAAATATTTGCATATGATAAAATTCACAAAAAACATTTAAAAAGAAAAAAATGTGTATTTCTTACCAAGTTCCCCCCACTGAGAACCCTCGGGCAGAACCAAGTACGGATCTCCTTGGAAATCCAACCCGGCATAAGCATAATCATTTACCATCAACATCTATGGTCGCAACCAGTCGAAGAAGGTATCATCATATTTGATAATTGGTCCCGCTATGTGCCAGGCCATGAGCTGACACCATCTCAGCATTCTTGGATCTGTTGGGGCTAATAAATCCCACTCAACCTGCAACCTCAGTAATGGAACCCTCTCGAAAAAGAAGGACACCAACAAAGACCCGTACCTAAATTGCTTCAGGTCGCCTCGCCTGCATTTGGTCAACTGCCTTTTCATGCTACGAAGCATTGCATCTGCCCAGTTAAAAACCCAAGGCTCAGTACACTCTATGGCATACTGAAAGTAGCTCTGAAGAGCCATGTGAGGAGTAGAGATCCCATCCATACGAGAAATGGTGAACAAAATAGTGCGGAGGGTCAAATCTCGCACTCCCCAAATGGCAACCTTCCCTTTGCTCCTCTCTTCCTCTAGAACACAGTGTACGCAGTAGTACTCACTCATAGGCAGCCCACCACCTCTGCTGCCAGTCAGGCTCACGTGGTACCCATGCCGTGATAGTCCTGTCAAGAAGTAAATGTCCTCAATATCCAAGGACAATGTGTGGACCCCTACATGGAATACTTGCTGATCAGGATCCCACATATGCACAAGGTACTCCAGTAACCTCACTTCGACCCTCATGCTTGGGATACGAAAGTACTTCAGAGGACCACAGTTTCGCAAAGCGGCAATGGTGGGTGGATGATTTCCGACAATGGCATTATCTTCTGCATGCTCCCTTTCATGCCATTCTAGAACCATGGTGATGGCCAAATACCTACATAATAAGCACAAAAAGAATATTAATAACTCTATTCACAATTTGGTATCTTTTCATTGAGAAAATTTTTAAAAAACTTTTACACTTTGCGGTTCTCACAGGTTCCCTTTAGTCACAGTGCGAGGTTCTCGCAGGCGCCTTTGGGCTCACCTGTGAGAATGACCCATTCTCATAGGTACCGTGTAGCTCACCTGCAAGAATGGCTGAGCGCCATAATAACCCCCAAAACAAACTCAAAACGGTGGTTTTTGCCAATGAAAATGAAAAATTAAACCATGAAAAAGTAGAGGACAAAGAGCCTACCTCACTGCCGCTGACGGTTCATCGAATGGATGCTCGTAACTCCCACAATCTGACACCAAATTTCAAGGGTAAAAGAGGGGGTTTTGGGCTCAAATAGTGGTAAAGTTCAAATGATATGGTAAAACAAGTTTTTACTCCATTATATTCACTTTTACCATGTTATTGAATTTTTATAATTATTTATTTATTAAAACCTAATCCCTAATGCGCTTTTGAGTACAACTTTTGCAGGCGTAATGACTTCGATGTTCATGTACAGGGATGCGAACATATTTTTTCTTCTTCGTCGCATGATTGTTTTTTATGGTTTTTGTACGAAACCTAGAGCTTGGTCTTTTTCCATTCTCACACTCGAAAATACATGAGAACGTGATTGAGCATACTTTTATCACTTTTTTGGGCTCGACATGGTTATACAAAAAAGGAACCCCCCTGGAGTCATCTTTAATCTCTTTTCAGACTCTCTAAACATGAAAAGATAGCCGAGCGACCTTGCTATTTTCACGCTCGATAAAGTATTTAAAGAAAGCATGTGTTGGGAGATAATTTATCTCTTTTTCGGTCTCATCAAACTATTTTATGAAAAAGGAACTGAGAGAGTTCTCTTTTAAGTGTTTTTCCAGACTCTATAATCATGAAAAACCTTCAAGTTTTATATCTTTGGACTCGTTAAACAAACATCGACAGACCCGTCATGGGATCGAACCACTCCTTCCTAGGGTTCGTTAAACATACTCTGAAGGACTTATCCGAAGGATAATCTTATATCAACAAGCATATGTTATCCTCCTTAAGCTTGCGTAAAAATAAAGAGGTACTCGCCAAAAATGGTGGGGGGGAATTTGGGAAAGGGATATGTTCTCATCTTCATATTGGTTGGTAGTAAGTGTCGCTCTTGAACATGACACCCCCTATTCATTATTTGAAGTCGGTTTGGGAAATCCATTTGTCTCTCATTCAATGTGCTACAAGGTCATACCCTGTGTCATCTCTGAGTCAATGCTGCTAAATCATTGGTCGTGTTGTTCATATGTTCAAGAGAAGTTCATCTAAAACCTCTATTGAGTCGGTCATCTGCAGTTGTCCATTCTTTTTGTGTCAGCCTTCCCTATGTCCAGTCCAACTTACATCATATTCTGTTTCACCTTCAAAATATGTTACTCTTTTCATGTCATTGATGGGGGATACATCAAGGCCCACCTGTGACGAGTTTTGTTCCATCGACTTCAGCGCATTATCCGGAAACAAGACTTAGAAATTATTTGGTACCTTGGAACCTGCATGCCTCAATGGCAGGTTTCCTCGCTTTTGACAGTGGGTTTACATCATTAACCCCTGATCAAAAGATTCCATCAAATGTTTGACCTCAACTCATTCATTCACACTCGATGGATTGTACTAGATTACCTTGGGAGTCATTGACATTAATGGTGATTTCCCTCGCACTTGTTAACGGTTTCATCAATGACCAATAATCAAGTGGTTTCTGCCATGTTCGACTTCAACACATGTAATCACATGGTTAGATTTGTACTTTTGGGCGGTGAGATTGAAGACCCTGGATATCATCTCTTTGTCCAGGTTGCGATGGAGTATGTATAATTTGCGACACATAGATCCACTTTGTATGTCTCGTGGCTATGTCGTCTTAATTTGAATTTTCTCGCATAGATCCACAGTGTATTCCTAGTGGCTATGCTATATTTTGATGGCATGGATCCACAGTGTATGATTGGTGGCCATGACATATGTCTATAATGTCATCTGTTTGTGATTTGAGTATGGGAATTACTACCTCAGAATTAATATATATGATATTCTGCAGATGCTTGGTTGTTCGTAGGTTTCCGATTAGGTGTGCTCCTGGTTTCCGACACACACATGCAATTTACAAATTCTTTTGGCTGTCACTGATTTTGGCCTCATACTTTGGGGGGCATTCTGTTACCCATGATTTTGGTCAATCTTGATGGTGTATTGATGATGGTGTACTCAGGCTCCCCATAAGAACTTTCTCCTGAGAAAAGTGACATTCATCTCTTCCCAAAAAACATACTTTTGAAGAGAGTTCGCAGGTTGCTCATATCCTAGGGTGAAAGAATGACCCATTCTTGCAGGCTTCCTTCATCTAGGGTGCGAACTTCTCGCACTGTGCTACATAGATAGGGTGCAAACTTTCTCTCAAGCTTGGAAAAAGATGAAGTCTAGATGGTTCTAGAAGGGAATCTTCTAGAAGCATGGGTTGGAATTCGAATGGTTATCCTTTTACTGGTTTCCCTGATATTGTGGGATCATTATTATCCAAGTAACCATCTCATCCTCTCTTATATATTGATGGAATTCTCATGGAAAAGGTTAAGCAAGATTCATTGGAGAATTGGTGAAAGAATTGTGTGAAGGACCTAGCTTGAATAGGAGCTTGGAGACTCTAGCAAGTCTATCAAGAGGAATTGGATCTTCTTCATACAAGGATCGAGCAAGTGTGTGTGTTGGAACCAAGAGCCACCGAAAGGAAGCTTACGACATCAAGGCGATCAGGTTGTATCTTCTACTTTCGATTAATATGATACAATGGCATGTCCTTTTCCCATAAAGTCATTCTCACTTTATTGTGTAATCCCTTGATCATACACATAAGTTGACAGTTGAATATATTTTTCTATCTTCACTTTGGATGGTTTGTGTTGTCTTGGTCTTGACTTCACGAGAGCACCGGATCAAATCGAGAGAAACAGAGACCCTAAGAAGCGATACAAAGGTATGTTACTTGTTTCTCCCTAATAGCTAATTCAATGGTCAAAACTTAGGGAAAGAATCATGTCATGTCCTGTTTTGTTCTAGATCCAGGTGGATCTAGGGAGATCTGTTAGTGTCTGCACCTACCGATTAGTCTAACAACACCAATGTTTCAACTGCACCTAATACTTTAGATGTCAGTACACCACCCACATATGAACCTCATGTTGACTTTTTTCCTTCTTCGCCCATTAAGTCTCCTTCCATTTCTCCTTCTTCGCCTAGTGAAAGCTCTAAAGCAAGTAGCCAGGTTGATCAGAAGAAGAAGAAATGGAAAGAGGAGAAGAAGAAGAGCTCGAAAAAGAAAAAATCTCCAACAACATCTGATGTTGGATCCAAGCAACCAACTACTATTAATAGTACTAGGAGTGTTGATGAGGTCAACAAGATTAAAATGAAGAATCTGAAACCCAAATTCTCGTGCAGCCTTTGTAAGGGTGACCACTTTCTCAAGGATTGCCTCGGTCTTATCAAGGTCTTAGAAATGTCGTTTTCCATGTCATCAGCCCCTGTTGGGTATGCTGGTGATGCCCTGTCAACTAGTGACGTTAAGGTTGGTAAGAAGAAGACAACTATCAAGTTTCCTTGCATGTTATGGAAAGGTGATCATTACTCTCACCTGTTCCCTCGTATGGACAAGGCTTATTCTCTTTTAGAAAAACTTCAACTCCCAAAAGGTTATTGTAATATTTCCCCCAACCCATCATTAGTTGATGGACTGGTCAATCCGGTTCCATCCCCGGTCAGTCTGGTTGATCATATAGTCAATCTAGTTTCCTCCTCGATTGAACCACAAACCCAAGTAGTTGATCCAGTTCCATCATCGATCAGCCCCACTCTTCATCAAAAGAGTGTAACCCAAGTGGTCGATCCATTTTCATCCTTAGTCGATCCCACTCTCCCGTTAGAGAGTGACACCAAAGTGGTTGATCTGGTTCCACCATCAGTCAATCCCACTCCTCCCTTGACGAGTGCCAAAGTGATTGATCCAGTCCCTTCCTCGGTCAATCCCACCCTTCATCCGAAGAGTGCCAAAGTGGTTGCTCTGGTTACATCATTATTCAATCCCACTTTTCCTCTGAAGAGTGCCACAGTGGTTGATCCAAGTCCACCATTGGTCGATCCTACTCTCCCTCTAAATAGTAAACCCGATACTGCCCACGTTTTTCTCGTTGATACAGAATCTACCGTGCCGGGGGGCATTCCTCATTCTCTCATGAAACCCCCTCCAAGTAAAGAGGCCATCCTTTTTTATTGGGGTGTGCTAACTGGACCATGTCTTCCCTCTCACATTCCTTTCCATATTACAGTACAGGTTTTTGATCAGGGCATTCCTCAAACATTGATAAATGAAGGTGCGTCCATTAGTACTTTGTCCTCTGTTGCTTGGCACGCTTTGGGTTGTCCTCAGCTTGTGTCGATTACATAGAATTTTTTATCTTTTAATAGAAGAACCAGTCAACCTTTAGGGACCATTCCTCAGTTTCCCATAACTTTGGGAGGGAAAACTATCTTTATTGATGTCAGGGTAGTCTGAGACCCCTTGGATTTCGCTTTACTCCTTGGGAGGGATTATGTATATGCCATGAAAGATCTTGTATCCACTCTTTTCTGCATGATATATTTCCCTCGGGATGGAAGAATTGTGACTATTGATCAACTTTCATTCATCGGCCCTGACTGGATTACCTCCCTAAATGGTTCTTATATGCAGATAGTATCGCCCCAACCACATGTTAATTATGTGGCATTGTCTCCCATGACTTCTAATTCTGATGATTTAGATCCAGTATTTGACATGGTGATCTCTTCAGTAGGGCTATTGGAGCCTAATCTCCTTACCCCTGTCGAGACCCTCAACATGTGTTCCTTCCAGAGAATTTTTCTTCCATCCAGTGAATATCTCTTGGAAGCCATGACCGAGTTTTGTCCCTTGACATGGTGTCCTTCCAGAGCATTATCCTCTTGGAAGCCATGATCAAGACGGAGCCACGAGCATAGTTTTTCCTCTCTGTAGCAAGCTCGTTAAAAAATGAAACAGAGGTCATGAGCATAGTTTCTCTTCTCTGTAGCAAGCTCGCTAAAAAATGAAATAGAGGCTTTGAGCATATTTTTTCTCTCTGTAGCAAGCTCGTTAAAAAATGAAACAACAATATGGGGATCGAACCTGGAACCCTGAGCATAGTTCTTTTCCTGTGTCAAGCTCATTAAAAAATGAAATCGTCACCTCTCTTGAACCTTCTTTTCATCCACCCTTCTCCTTTTTCTCATCTAGTAGAGAAATTGGTGACGACCTCAAAGTCAATGAATGAATTGAAGCTTGGAGGGCATGTCGCTAACCTTTGATTATCATTCTGGAGTTAAGCCATTAGCTTTCAAGCTGGGGGCATACTGAGCTTAGTCTTTTCTCTTTCTCGTACTCGTAAATACATGAGAATGCATCTGAGTAAAATTTTATCTCTTTTTCGGACCTGTATGGATACACGAAAAAGGAACCCCCTGAAGTCGTCTTTAAGCTCTTTTCAGACTCTCTAAACATGAAAAGATTGTCGAGTGATCTTGCTTCCTTTCCCACTCGTTAAAAGGCTTGAAAGGGCGTCTTTCGAGTGATAATTTATCTCTTTTTCGGCCTCGCGAGACTAACATTACGAAAAAGGACAACATTGGAGTTGTCTTTAAGTCATTTTCAGACTCTCTAAATATGAAAAACCACTGAGTTTACCTTCTCTGGACTCGTTAAACAATCATACATTGAAGGGCCCATATGGGACCAAACTCTTACTTCTTCCAGTTTGTTAAAAAAAGGAAGAGGAACTTACCGAAGGTGAGTCATATCGAGCATGTGTTACCCTCCTCAAGCTCGTTAAATTAAAAAGAGGTACTCGTCTATCTGGATGGGGGAAAACATTGAAGGAAGCAAGCCAAGCAGTTTTTTGAGAACATTACCAATAACTCTTAGATTCGCCCTTGAACACGGCACTTTGTATTTGCGCACATATTAATCCATTGAACCTCTACACTAAACCAATCCTCTGAGTTTTTCTTACTCCTTTGGGTCACCTGAAAAAAGTCACAGTATCCACTGCATCATCATGTTTTGGTCCATGTCATGTTTTTGTTGTTGTGCCTCAGTGTTCAAGGGAAGTATCTGCCTCGAGAGTCAGCCATCACAAATATCTTGTTTCAATACCCATGTCAATCCATGTTCATTTGATCTACCAATTACATCTCTGTGTCTTTTTCGTGTCGTTGATGGGGGATACATCAAGGCCCTCCTTCGACGAGTCTATTCTTGTTGACTTCAACACATTATCCAGGAACTACACTTAGAAACCAGTTAGTACTTTGGGACCTGCATGCCTCAATGGCAGGACTCCTCACATTCGACAGTGGGTTTACATCACTGACCTCTGATCGAATGATTCCATGGATGTTCGACTTCAGCTCATCCATTCACATTCGTTGGAATGTACTAGAGTACCTTGGGAATCATTGACATCAATGGTGACCTCCCTCGTGCTTGTTAATGATTTGCATCATTGACCGGTAATCAAGTGGTTTCTTCCATGCTCAACATCAAGACATCTATTCACATGGTTAGATTCATACTACATCAGGATCGGTAAGAAGACCATGGGATGATTGATCACTCTGATGTGTACTTTTCCCAGGTTGCGATGGAGTTTCTCTTGAACATTGGCACATATACTGTCACATAGATCCACTTTCTATTGGTCATGGATATGTCTTGTCATCTCATAGATCCATTGTGTATTCTTCATGGCTATGATTAGTTCAGGTCATAGGAGTATAGATCCACACTGTATCCTCGGTGGCTATACCTTTTATCAATATAATTAGGGATCCGCAGTGTATTTTATGGTGGCCATATCTTGCAAGTCCTTATCACCCAAGTATAGGTATGCCTGCCTTGGGTTTGAAACATGTCATAATATTTGTTGGATGTTTGTGTGTATCTTCTATCAATTTCTCTACGTCTATACCCTTGCTTTAAATATTTGTAAAGTGTTTCGGCCATCATTCTCTCTTCTGGCCTCACACTTTAGGGGGTATTCTGTTACACATTAAATTTGCACACCTAGGTACCTCACCCTAAGTGTTGTAAAGTGTCATATAAGTGTCTCATACACCTTGACACCATGGAATAACCTATGTCACAATCCCTAGTCAATGTGGAGGAGGGATATATTACATGAAGGCCAAAATACCAAGTACACATGAATTATTATTAATATTCATGGAAAAKAAATTGATTAAGTGTGAGAATCAAGTGCACATGRATTATTAYYAATATTCATGRAAAAGAAAGTAATTAAGTGTGAGAATCCACCTCACATTTGGTTTCCTATTTTTTAGGGAAGGTGGAGGATCTCATGGATGGTTGAAATATTTCCTCCTTAAAATCATTGAGAGATATTTCCTCCCCAAAATCCTTAAGAGATATTTCCTCCCCAAAATCCTTAAGAGATATTTTCTCCCTAAATATCTTAGAGATCCCTTTCTTAGTGGATCTGATGAGAGATCCTCTCCATGGTGATTAAGCCTCCAAATCCTATATAATGAGGGATTTCCATGGAGAATTTGAGAGAGAGGAGTTTAGAAATACCAACTTATGATCTCATGAGAAGTTGAGAGAGAGGAGTTTAGAGATACCAAACTCATGATCTCATGAGAAGTGGAGGGAAAGTATTGTGAAGCATCTAACTTATGATCTCATGAGGAAGATGTCATTTGTAACATTAGCATTCTGTGTGTGGAATATTTAAGCAAGGTTTTGGACAAGGAGAGATTGATGAAGTTGTTGCACTCACATCCATGGTTGTAAGTAACACTTTGTTCTCATTAATACAATCAATGCTTGGCCTATTTCTTTCAAACTTGTACTTGTTCCATATAAGTTTGTCTATAGTAGATGGATCTATGTTTTAGCTAATCTCAGTAGAGTAGGAAGTCTTTTGTACTTTTGTTTGTCTTGCAGGACCTACCAAGGAGCTCAAGATCGAAGCTCATCCTAGACCTTACAGGGAAAAACGACGTTCATAAGGTACACACCTTCCTCCTTCTCTTTTTTTCATCATATTGATTAGATCTAAAATGAAGTCAGTGTCCATGTTAACCACTTTCTGTCTTAGAGTTAAGGGTCTAGCTCTCAAGAGGAAATCTACCTGTCCGTGGGGAGATTTTCCTACAACAATATGTCACCGTGATTGGGATGGATTGGTTAGAGACTCATGAAGCAGTGTTAGACTGTATGAACAAGAAGGTGTACTTTGCAAATGACATGAGTCATAAGAGAATTTTAGTGGGAAAGAACCAATGAGTATTACTACGATTTATAACATCCTTGCAACTAAAGAGAAGTATGTGAAAACGGTATACTTTCTATGAGGTATTAGCAATGAATGAAAAGGAAGACTCACTAAAGTTAGATAATACCTTGTTGTGTCAGAATTTCAAGATATTTTTCCATAGGAATTTCTTAGATTACCATCAAAGAGAGAATTGGAATTAATGATTGAACTCAAACCTAGAATGAAACCTATCACAAGAACTCCATATCAGATGACAACATCAGAATTATAAGAACTGCAGATGCAGTTAAAGGAAATTTCATATTTAGGACTTATAAGACCAATCGTATCGTCGTGGGGAGCACCAGTGATATTCGTAAAGAAGAAGGATGGGTTGTGGCATATTTTCATTAATTACCATCAATTGAATAAAGCAACGATTAAGAATCAATACCCACTACCAAGGATTGATGATTTATTTGATCAAATGAAGGGAGCGACATTTTTTTTCGAAAATAGAGTTCCAATCGGGAAATTACTAGCTAAGGATTAAAGAAGAGGATACTCCAAAGACAACATTTAAGATGAGGTTTGGACATTATGAGATCGTGGTATTACCTTTCAGATTGAAAAATTCTCCAAGAGTATTTATGAGTCTAATGAATGAGGTATTTCATTAATATTTAGATAAATTTGTATAAGTTTTCATTGACAATATTTTGATATACTCATGAATTCTAGAAGAGCACAATGAAAATTTACGATTAGTCTTACATTGTCTCAGAGAAAACAAGCTTTATGGAAAGTTATCTAAATGTTCATTTTATGAATCCAATATACATTATTTGGGACATATTATCTCAGGAGAAGGAATTGCAGTTCATCTGGCCAAGATCGAAGCAATTATGGAATGGTTGGGACCGACCAATGTACATGAAGTATGAAGTTTCATGGGAATAGAAGGATACTATCGAAGGTTTGTGGAAGTATTTTCAAAGATCGTAAACCATGTAACTGATTTGCAAAATAAAATAAAAAGAAGTTTATTTAGACAGAAAAATATGAGGTAGCATTTCAAAAGTTAAAGGAATTGTTAAAAACAACACCTATTTTGAAAGTAACTTATATGGATAAAGATTTATTAGTATGAACTAATACATCAAAGGAAGGATTAGATGGAGTACTGATGTAGGAAGGTAGATAAATCGCTTACGCTTCAAGAAAAATTTGATCATATGAAGAGAACTATGCGACTCATGATTTAAAAATTTTGGAGATAATACATGTGTTGAGAATATGGCGACACTATCTAGTGGGAAGAAAACTTGAATTAAAGACATATCATCATGGATTACAACACATCTTTATTCAAAGCAGCTTGAATTCCAGACAAAGAAGGTGGTCGGAATTGTTAAGTGAATAAGATTTTGATATAACATATATAAAGGGAATAGTAAACAGAGTCATAGACCACGTATTTTCTTTATCATTCCATTGAAAACAAATTTGAGGGAAAATATCTTGAATTTACAGTTTGAAGACGAATGGTATAAAGAAGTAAAATATGATATTGAGAATGAAATGATGCAAATTCCAAAGTATGCAGGATACGATTTGGACGATGATGGATTATTATGATTTAATGGAAGGATATATGTACCACGAAATGAATAAATGTGTAATTAATGTTTAGGTAATCTCATAGAGATGTATATAAAGCTCATTTGAGAATCAAAATGTTGAACGTAGATTTAAAACCTTTATTTTTTAAGAAAAGGATGAAGAAAGATATAGTGAATTTTGTGGCAAGGTGTCTTGAACATCAGCAAGTGAAGGTTGAGAATAAGCATCCAACGGGATTATTAAATCCACATTCAATACCAAAATCCAAATGGGAAATAATTTCAATGGACTTTATAGTTGGATTACCTTTGACAGCAAGGAGACATGACTCGATTTTTGTCATAGTTGACACGTTGATGAAAAGTGCACAGTTTATTCAAGTGTGGACCACGTATCAAGCCCCTGATATTGCAAGAGTATTTATTAATGAAATATTAAGACTTCATGGTGTGCCTAAAAAGATAATTTCAAATAGGGGATAAATATTTACAGGAAGATTCTAGACAAGTTTTCAAGACGCTTTGCGAGCGTATTTAAATTTCAGTATCGCATGTCACCTTGATATTGGCGGTAAAACAAAAAGAATAAACCAAATCTTAGAAGACATGTTAAGGATGTACATCATGGATCAACCAAAACTTTGGAAATAATTTCCACCATTGGTGGAATTTTCCTATAACAATAGTTATCAAAGTTCTATAAAGATGGCACCCTTTGAGTTTTTGTATGGGAGACCATGTAGAACACCACTTAGCTAGGATAGGCTAGAGGCTAGAGGCTAGAGGAAAGATTTTTAGTAGGACTGGATGTGATTCAAGAAATGGAGGAGCGGATGAAAACAAACAGAGTAAGACTGAAGGAAGCACAAGATAGACAAAAAAGTTATGTGGATGCGCATAGAATCGATTGAAGTTATGAAGTTGGGGACAGAGTGTTTTTGTAGGTGAATCTGCAAAAGAGTTCAATCAAGTTTGGAAAGAGAGAAAAATTATCACTGTGATATATTGGACCTTTGGAAATTGTAGAGAAAAAGTGATTGGTTTCATATCATTTTTCTTTACATGCATCATTAGATCATATGCATGATGTTTTTCATGTTTTTGTTTTACGTCATTACATTTCCAATCACTTGCATATTATTGATCAGATTTATTTGCAGATGTTGGACAAGGGGGCCTTGACAGTCGAACTGATCCACATTTTGGACCAGCGCACTCAACAACTTCGATCTCATTTGGTCGAGAAGGCAAAGGTATAGTGGGATAGCTATAGTCCTAGTTCTATTACTTAGGAGGATGTAGTTGAGATGCATTGACAATTCCCATATATGTTTTGAAACCTCGGGACAAAGTTTAAAGATGGGGTGTATGTAGTGCCTTGTTTAACCTAACTACTTTTAAAAACCAAACTTATTCTTTGAGGGTGTTTGTTTGCAAATGACCTGGTTAATGACTTTTATTAAGATGATTAGACTCATTTTTATCTGGATTGATTAGATTTTTAAAAAAATGTGAAAAGGTTTAAAATAAATGCATGAGATATCTTGATGACTAATTATTGCAATGAAATTTGTTAATTGAATAATGGTGATTAGTCAATTGATGATTTACATGAGATTTGTTGTGTGTGTGTGTGTGTGTATTGTAGATGTTACTAAGAGTTTCCTAAGTTGACAGGGAACTTAAGGATACATTGATGTGGGCATTGTCAATGAGACTTTAGGACTTCATATTGAGTCAAAGAGTAATACTTATTTGTTAATTTGTATTTGAGTAATTGAAATGATTAATGATAAATGCTGACAAAAAGTTTTAGTGAATGCAAACACGTGGATTATGCTTATCAATTTGTCGATCTGACCCACACATGGGTAATGGGGTTGTATAGATCCATACCAGGTATTATCAAGATAGGTGGAACATCATCCATGTTTCCATCTACTAGCACTCCTACCATGACCGGAGTTGAAAAGTGTGGGACACGTTTGCTTAGTAGTTGCACGTTGTCGTGAGGGTAGGCCACGAAATCAATCGCTTACGAAGAAAAACTAAGGGGTGTGCAATAATGTGACACTACTACATATGGTGTTGAATTTCTACGGGGTATTTTGACATTGCAGAAAAAAATCCACCTTATCATCGAACGTTACCCACTAATTCTCAAAATTTCGTTATATTTTTTTCTTGGTCCCCTGACGTTCGTCGGACCTACAACGTAGTTTAGTATTAGTCAAACATATGACTCATATTTAATGGTTTTCAAGACCGATGAAATCACCCTCGTGACCCACCATTTCCCCATGGTCTGCCTCTGTGGCACTACCATGTGAGCAAATTTTTGTCTCATGGGTGTGTTTGGCACCTAATTGGGCCTTAATTATGCCATCCAGGGGGATACAAATTTTCATCATTATTATGCCCGCGTGTCAATTATGCCTGCTATGAGGGATAAAAATTTCTAGCGCGGGCTAATTATGCCTATGTTGTCTTGATAGAGACGTTAATTATGCTTGATATGGGGGATAAAATGTTTGGAGCGAGCTAATTGTGACCGCTCTGCCTCCAGACGTCAATTAAACATTAATGAACAAGATATATGATTGGTATGTACAATGATTACTGGATGAACATAGTACAGATTAGAATTTTGCATGATGTTGGCAGGTTGGACAATACCTAACCCAGATCAGTTGTGTCGCCAGATAGGCTATGAGCTAATTTCAAGTCAAATGTTGGTTAATGTGACCACTAAAGTCATATGATGGTTGGTCCTGACTCATACTTCCATATCCTATAGTTTCCCTTTGTATAACAAAGGGACAGTATTCCAGGGAATAATAAGTATCCCATTGACTGGTTAAGTCTGTGTAATCCAAATTCCCCAGGGGTTTCTCGGGACGTTAAATCCATTTATGCATTCAGAAATGAAAGTTAAACAACATAAAAATACAATTTTTCCTATATTTGCATCATCAAATTCAGGTGAAAAATGTCAATTGAACATAGAACGTTTAGACCACGCCACCATGGGGGAAAATTGGGAAGTATTCATGTGGTTATCTCAGAGGTCACGGTACTGCACCCGTATGTGGATGGTGCCACCAGTCAAGAAGAAGAACTATGCATCAACGTCGACGGTCCAGGAGGCTGCAAGACAGAGAAAGGGGGAGTCTCCAATAGCAGTGGGAGGACTAAAGAAAATGGAGCACATATTGATGGGAGGAATCAATGATGCCAACATTTTTAAGGGAATGTGATAGTACAAGGAGATGAGAGAGAAAGTAATTCACTAAAAGGAATATGTCTAGGTTGGTCACACCAAATGGGAGTTGAAGGTGTTTGACCCAGATATAAGATACCGCAACAATTTCTTAGAAACAAGACCATAACAATTGGTAATAATATACCTTTTTGGTATCAATCCTATCCATCCCCACCATAATCTTCTACCTTGAGCTCGTCCCCAATATTCCCCCTGTTCTCTTCCCACCTAGTGGTGCACCCTCCATATCAATACTACATTTTGTATATTCCATTAGTCCCTTTGGTGCACTACCAATTTTGGAACCCATTGGCATTGTTATATGCTACAGTACCCCCCATAGTGTGAAGCTAGTGACTAGATAAAATACCCTTTTGAGTATCGATTGCAGCAGACGATTGGCTACAACAAGGCAAAGTGTGTCTCAAGTACTAAGCATCACCTCAAAGTTGTAACAACTGGCTCAAGGACCTGTGAATACATGTAAAGTTGGTTATGATCCACTTATGTAAGCAACCTATGGGTCACAATGTGTTGGACACACCTACCACACTTAGAGGGGAGGTGAATGAGTGTGGGGATTTTTTTCCCAAAAAATCCCTCTTTCATAAAACTTATTAGTTAGCATTCAACATTTTATGTTAAGAACCAAAGACTGAATATAAAACCACCACAATAGATATATAAGAACAATATAGAAAAACACAACTTTATTATATCAAACCCTTGAGGTAGGGAAACACCATACAATGGATCATATTATGGAAGGGATCCTCTCATGTTCACTTGCCTCTTCAAGGGGGAAACCTCCTAATGAGCTTCAGCTCCAAATACAATAATTCTCTTCATATCTCATTACATTGCTTGAACCTATTTATATAGTGCTACCATCAACTAAGAACATTCTAGAGGAGGAATATTCTAGAAGTAGAACCTTCTAAGAAGTTCTCTTACATTTATTATATCTAACTACCATAGTGGGCCTTATTTAATAATATGGTGGACCTAGTCCACCTTACATTNTACCTCTCTATCTACCTTACATTCCATCCCCCTTATGAAAGCGTTGTCCTCAATGCTTGATGTACAACCATATACCAGGGTCCCATGGATAATCGTGGACCATAATGCTGAAGAAGACTGGAGAACCAAGGTCCCATGTAGAAAGGAAAGCCACCATGTTGATGTAGTCCGACCACCATTGTAAGCCAGGGTCCCATGTCCAAGTTCTCATTTGAACTCCCCGTGGAAGATTTTGGAACCCAATAACCAACTCAAAACGATGCTCCAAATACTGACACCTGTCATGTGGATCTAAATAAGAAGATCCATCCACATAGTGGAAAAGGGTCGTAGCAGAATCTGAAAGGAATAATACCACTGTAGAATATGCAGGATGGACACTGGTAATAATCATTGGCTCTTGATTTGTCACATTGATTCTCTCTATAGAAGGTGGATTAGAGTCATCAAATAAAATATGAAAGTGGTTGTCATCCCAGAAATGACAACTATCCATATACCAATCATCACAATCGGCCTCAAAATCATACCAAGCATATATTTCTTGATTATATTCATCCCTGAGGCCCTCCATAAGAAATCTCTCTTGCATGTTAGTCAATGAATATTGAATACTACAAAAACTATCATTGAGTCTGTCTGTGAGGTCATATGTGAGGCCATGTACAAATGCATCCAATCTATCATCCAATGTGTGAAACAATTGGGCTTTGAATGATTCAAGAATTTCTTTCAGGGTTTGAGAGGAAATAGCCATCTGAGCACCCTATGAACTCTTCAGTCCTACAGTCATCACGAAAAAATCCAAAAAATAGACCCAATAAGTTTCGGCAGAAAATCGCGGCTTTTTCTGGAAAAACCCTAAAAAACTGTTGAAGTTAAAATGCTCATAACTTCACTTCCCGAACTCCATTTTGGCTGAATTTGTTTTTGAAATTGGGTGAAATTGTGAGAGGAACTCAAATATGTAATTTATTTGGGAAAATTCGGCCTCCAGATGCTACAGAAAAAAAATAATAATAAAATAAAATAAATAAATAAATAAATAATAAAAAATCTCGCCGCCGTTCGTGGAAAAAATCTTGAAAATTTACAGATTTTAAAACTTCAATATCTTAACTTCCCGGACTTCGTTTCCGACGATTTTTTTTTTCAACTTGGGTATTTTTCTGAGAGGAACTCAGATCTATAACCCTTTTCAAAAAAATTTACACAAAAATATACCGAAAACTTCAAGAATGTCGCGACCCTCTTTTTTTCTTCTTCGAAAAAAAAATCTGTAAAAATAAAAAATATTTGCCCACAATGTTTGCCCAAGGAAAGTGCTCTGATACCACTTGTTAAGAATCAAAGACTGAATATAAAAGCACCACAATATATATAGAAGAACAATATAGAAAAACACAACTTTATTATATCAAACCCTTGAGGTAGGGCAACACCATACAATGGATCCTATTATGGAAGGGATCCTCTCCTATTCACTTGCCTCTTCGAGGGGGAAACCTCCTAATGAGATTCAGCTCCAAATACAATAATTCTCTTCATATCTCATTACATTGCTTGAACCCCTTTATATAGTGCTACCATCACCTAAGAACATTCTAGAGGAGGAATCTTCTAAAAGTAGAACCTTCTAAGAAGTCCTCTTACATTTATTATATCTAACTACCCATTTATTATATCTAACTACCATAGTGGGTCTTATTTAATAATATGGTGGACATAGTCCACCTTACATTGAATGACCTCCACTATTATCACTATGGGCCCTCTAGCCCCCCCCCACTACCTCTCTAGCTACCTTACATTTTACTCATTACTCATTGCTGACATTTATAACCAGTTAGATGTGAACACATATCAACAATATATCATCAACAAGTCATCAACACAAGGAACACAAAGAACACAAGATGTATGTACAATTTTCTTTTTATTACGAACTACGATCCTTGGGGTTTTTCAGCAACAACTGAATAGAGTACAACTCTACAAGAGCACCATCTTTATCATGCAAGACTCAACTTACACACTCAACACCAACTGATATGAGGCAACAATCCTCAACGGATATCAATCTACAAAAGGTACGCAACCTATCAGTAGTGCAGCCCACGTGTGTACGCGCCCTGGCTCACTACAACTCGTGTATGTACGTGGCCAGTGTATACAACAACATGTGTATATCTTCTGAGCTATTAGGTTTTATCCTTCAAGGTCAACTCAGATCCTCTGCAACCAATTTATCATTCTCTTATGTCTCTCACTTTCCAAACTGACCACCAACCAATCACAACACATCCAATCTCTCCAATAGCTTACTCATGCTCCACAACCAATCAATATGAATGTTACTCAATCATGCATAAGCAATCAACATACCATGGAAATCATATCACAAATGAATCACAATAATTTTGCTCACTCCATCAACCAACATAAACCACATCACAGCATCCATACCAAGAATGCCCTAAGAATTCACAACACAACAAGAAATATTATCCATCAAGACAACAATGTAACCATACAAGTGTCTCAGTGACAGATCTGAGCTCATAGAATGCAGATCTAGAACCTGCTTCAGTATTCAACAGCCAGTCATCAGCGCAAACACAAATCTTCATGATTTTATCTATTGTACGCACCATGTCCTCATATAGCCCACATATGTATGCGCCCTGTCCCATTACAGCCCGCGTACACCTCAAAATCTAGGGTTTCTGAAGCTCTGAGACTTTTGTTGTCAAGATCTTTGATATTGTTGAAACTTTGATGCATCCATGAGATCCTTCTCACGCTCTCTTTCTCAGAATGGATATTCAATCATGATTAAGAGATCCACACCAAATATGCTCTCAAAAGAAGCTCTCCATTGATCCACAAAAAGGATGATCTGCAAGAGACCATTTCTATTTTATTTATACTTTCATCCTTTAGGTCACTTAACCTATTTTCCTTCTTTTAGGGTTAACCACTTTCCATAAATAGAAAATTATTCAATTTAAATATTCCTTCTTGATTTTGTCACCTTACTCTATTATTTAAATAATCCACCTTGACATTGTCACTTTACTTTATCATTTAAATAATTATTTCTTATTTTCAATCACTTTGACTTCTTTGACCTTGTGGGCTTAAAGCCAACATGTGAGGGTCCTCCAACTTCGTAAGGCCATAACTCTCAAATCGTGAGGAGTTATGTGACGTTCCACATACCACCAAAAATGGTATGACAAGAACTATCCATATAGGATATTTTCACCAACAACTTCATTGATATTCATCTCATTATTCCACATACAATCATGGATCCTCCAACCATTCTTGTAGGATAACTCAATCCGCAAAGCGTCTTCCAGTGAGGGCTTTCACCATAAGGGGACCACTTTGGAGTTCATCCATTTGTGCACCTTATCAATCATGATAAGACAATAATGAGTCATCTATACATTTTTCCAACAATGCATCATATACCAATGAGACCACATTGATCCATATTCATCATGTATCAATGACAACTCATTGATCCATCTTCATCACATCAATGACAACCCATTGATCCATCTTCATTTATGCATTCTCATCAAGGACAATACATATTACATTACATCAATCATAAATCAATCAATATTTTGACATCAATCAATCACTTGACATCAATCAATCAAACCATTGGCATCAATGACAACATGATCCAACAATATCCCCCTTTGGCATTGATGGCAATACTAACATTGATGTCAACACCAATTACCAATTATTGATGTCAACATGTAGATAAGTCATGCTCTACATCAATAGTCAATGTGACTATCTCTTCCAATCAATAATCATCAATCACATCAATGTGATTATCTCTGCCCCTTTGACATCAATGGCAAAGGGCCATTCTCCTCTTGGGGCTGCTCCCCCTACTTGAACTTTCCTTGGGGTTGATCCCCCTATCTGAGTGTCTTTGATCTTCCTCTGAATAATCTCTCCCCTTTTGAACAAGGGATATCATTATGATGTAATGCCGAAGATACATCGAACATACTCCACCTGTGACCATTGTTCCCCCTGGAATTATGATTTTGTGTTCTTTCTTCAAATATAGGGCCCTTTTCTAGGTATGCATCTAATAAATATCTCCTCCTAGAATCATGGAAAGAAGAATGACTCCCCCCTATGGGTATGTCTCCCCTATCTTCTCTGCAAGATGAACAATGTGCTACCATATAACGATCCTTAGACCTGTTCATGCATCAAAATCATGCCATACCAAGCATCATGAAGCAAAAGATATGTCAACAATGAAATAAAGAATCATGAGCAAAATATCAACCAAGTACATCATGTACAAAAATGTGTGCTCATAATGCACAACACCTATGTACATCAACCATGTACATCAACATCATGCAATGTGCCAAAAGATATCATCCATGGAATGTATCAATCATATGCCTCTATTAATATACCAACATGTGCATCTACCAATATGCCAACCATGTGCATCCACCAATATGCCAACCATGTGTCATATCACTCATGATATGTCTCCATCATGAACCAAGTATCATAACCATGTATCAAACAAATACCAATTGTTGTGCTAATCAAGTAATACCAATGGTGTACTATCATGCAATAACTACAGATCATCAATAATGTACAGCATGATCAATTTTTCAACCACATGTCCCAATGTGTAGCCCATCCATATGTTTCATGCATCAATCTTTCCAACAAGTAAGCTTCCAATACATCATCAAGATATATCACATAACCAAGGTGGCATAACTTCACTATTATAACCTGCATTGTTCTTCAACAGAAAATGCATCAATCCAAACTCATGGGTTAGTGCCATGCACCCAAGATTTTATTTTATATAATCCAATAGATGAACATTTAAACCTGCTGAAAAATAGTGTCAAAGTCTGCAACAAACAATGTCAGACCAGTGTTATACCATCACATCAAGCTGCAACCCATGTGCATTGCCTTTTTCCCAAGGCTTTTCCACATATATGTGGCCTGCTACACAAACAAATCGGGTATGTACGTGACCTATTCAAGGTCAGCCTGCGTATGTACACGATTGATACCAGTTTCACCCACGTATGCCTCAGTAGATAACACTTTTGAACTTCCCCTCAGTCTTTCATTATGTTATGGTTGCTCTGTCTTCTTCACCCACTTCTGTAGATGTTCTTGTTCCTCGAAACTTGAGCTCTGAGCATCCATCTTCTCAAAGATATCTCCCTTCCTTACTTCATTCCTTATTCTAGCCATGCTATGTGAAGTCCTCATCGTGGACTTTCTTCTTCTGTTCCAGTACTCCTAGGATTTTTGGCCAAACCCACTATAGTTGTAGCATCTAATGGTGTTACAGTGAACAACAATTTGTCCTACTTGATCACATCTCCAACACCTCATGGTCTTACAAAATCTTCCATTATATCTCCTTTCATAAGATCTACATTCAAAAGCTTTGTGGCCATGTCCATTACATGAATAACAATGCCCATGAAAAATACTTTCATACTTTTGCTTTGGTGTCCCAAGAATAGCTTCTTGATGTCTTCCTTGCTTTGTTCTTTTGAAATTTTCTTTGCCTTGTGTAGATGGTTGTTTTTCAACATTGTCTTCCTTCTTTGATGGACGTACCTCATGCTTCTTTGAGGTTCTTGCTTGCTCATGTGTAGATTTTTTATTGTATCCAAGTCCTAATTTATCACATGGTGATCTTTGACTTTCCAAGATTTCATCCAAGATTCGTGAGATATTCAAGAATTTGTTTGACTTTTCTACCTTATTTCTAAGGTCAACAATTTCAGCTTCTAACTTACAACATGACTCTTCCTTTTCATTTATTAGATTCTTCAATAGTTCCTTTATTCTTTTGGCTTCTTCAATTTGGGTCTTGAGATGGACAATGGTTTCAAAACTTTTACTAATATCATCATCTACATTTATATCTTATTTTCCATTCTTTAGTCTTGTGATCTCTTCTTCCTTTTCTTCTAATTGAGTCTTATTGTTCTCTTCTTGTTCCTTGAGGATTTCCTTTAATTTCAAGATGTGCCTTAGAATCCTCCTAAGAAACTTCTTAGTGTTATCCGAAAGATAGTTATAGTCTATATAATAATGATCACTTCTATATCTATATAAACCCTCTTCAACTTCCTTTTGAAGTTTTAATAGATTTTATTCTATTCTTTTCATGGGATAATTACCATCAAAATTTACACAAATTGTTTATGTATCTTCTTCTTCACTTGTAGAGAAAAATTCATCATCATCATTGCAATCAAGGGTTTTTGAGGGTTCTTTACCTTCATTTGAAATATCTTCACGATCTTCTTTTTTGCCAACATCGACACATAATTCTTTGCCTTCATTTGAAATGTATTCAAGATCTTCCTTTGTGCCATCATCACTTGATTATTTATCTTCACTTGAGATGTTTTCAAGATCACATTTAGAAATAATACAATCAAGGGTTTTTGGAGATTATTTACCTTTAATGATCTTGATGGAGTGATCTTCAATATCTTCCTTCTTCTTCTTACTTTGATATGTCTCCTCTAGCTTTAGCCATAGATCCTTGACGGAAGTGCATTGTCCCATGCTCTCTTTTATAGGGTTTGAGAGTCCACTAAGAATGGTCTTGAGAGCCAATGCATCAATCTTCTTTCCTTCCCTTTGAGCTACAAACTTTGACTTGTTCTTCAATGAAACTAATCCACCAATGGCTGCCTTCCAAATAGTTGCTCCCATTTCCTTCAAATGTACTCTCATCTCTATTCTCCAAGTAGAATAGTTTTCCTCATCAAGGATTGGAACTTCATCATCCATTTGTGTGTATATGGATCTCCTTCAAGCTTGTTAAGGCTTGCAGTGAAGGCTTGCTCTGATACCAATCATTGGACACACCTACCACACTTAAAGGGGGGTTGAATGAGTGTGGGGCTCTTTTTCCCAAAACTTCCCTCTTTCATAAAACTCATTAGTTAGCATTCAACATTTTACTCATTACTCATTGTTTTCATTTATAACCAATTAGGTGTGAACACATATCAACAACATATGTCAGCAATATATCATCAACAATTCATCACCACAAGGAACACAAAGAACACAAGATGTATGTACAATTTTCTTTTTATTACGGACTACAATCCTTGGGGTTTTTCAGCAACAACTGAATAGAGTACAACTCTATAAGAGAACCATCTCTATCATGCAAGACTCAGCTTACACACTCAGCACCAACAGATATGAGGCAACAATCCTCAACAGATATCAATCTACAACAGGTACGCAACCTGTCAGTAGTGCAGCCCGCGTGTGTACGCGCCCTAGCTCACTATAGCCCATGTATGTACGCGGCCAGTGTATACAACAACATGCATATACATTATGAGCTATTAGGGTTTATCCTTCAAGATCAACTCAGATCCTTTGCAACCAATTTATCATTATCTTCTGTCTCTCATTGTCCAAACTGACCACCAACTAGTCACAACACATCCAATCTCTCCAATAACTTACTCATGCTCCACAACCAATAAATATGAATGATACTCAATCATGCATTAGCAATCAACATACCATGGCAATCATATCACAACTAAATCACAATAATGTTGCTCACTCCATCAACTAACATAAACCACCTCACAAAAGCCATACCAAGAATTCCCTAAGCATTCACAACACAACAAGCAATACTATCCATCAAGACAATAATGTAACCATATCGGTGTCTCAGTGACAGATCTGAGCTCATAGAATGCAGATCTGGAACCTTCTTCAGTATTCAATAGCCAGTCATCATCTTAAACACAAATCTTCATGATTTTATCCACTGTACATGCCATGTCCTCATACAGCCCGCATATGTACACGCCTTGTCCCATTACAGCCCGCGTACACCTCGGAATCTAGGGTTTTTGAAGCTCCGAGACTTTTTCCATCAAGATCTCCGATATTTTTGAAACTTTGATGCATCCATGAGATCCTTCTCACGCTCTCTTTCTCAGAATGGATCTTCAATCATTCTCAAGAGATCCACACCAAAGATGCTCTCACAAGAGGCTCTCACAAGAAGTTGTCCATTGTTCCACAAAAAGGATGATCTACAAGAGACCATTGCTATCTTATTTATATTTTCATCCTTTAGGTCACTTAACTCATTTCTAGGTCACTTAACCTATTTTCCTTATTTTGGGGTTAACCACTTTCCATAAATAGAAAGTTCTTCAATTTAAATATTCCTTCTTGATTTTGTCACCTTACTTTATTATTTAAATAATCCAACTTGACTTTGTCACTTTACTTTATCATTTAAATAATGATTTATTCTTTTCAAGCACTTTGACTTCTTTGACCTTGTGGGCTTCAAGCCAACATGTGAGGATCCTCCAACTTCGTAAGGCCGTAACTCTCAAATCGTGAGGAGTTATGTGACGCTCCACATACCACCGGAAATGGTATGACAAGCACTATCCATATAGGATAGTTTCACCAACAAATTCATTGATCTTCTTCTCATTATTCCACATACAAGCATGGGTCCTCCAACCATTCTTGTAGGATAACTCAATCTGCAAAGCGTCTTCCCATGAGGGATTTCACCATAAGGGGACCACTTTGGAGTTCATCCATTTGTGCACATTATCAATCATGATAACACAATAATGAGTCATCTATACATTTTTCCAACAATGCATCATATACCAATGAGACCACATCGATCCATATTCATCATGTATCAATGACAACTCATTGATCCATCTTCATCACATCAATGACAACTCATTGATGTTGATACTGAGAGGGGGGTGAATCAGTATCAAGTACAATTTAAAACCTTTTTCAACTTATACTTAAACCATTCAACTAT
>ML797286.1:101927-126987 GCA_009831015.1 Picea engelmannii | reverse complement strand
ATTCTTTTTCTTATATGTCTTGAAGAATTACATTCATTGGAAGCACCAACTTCCTTTGTTTTCCAGCTGCAACTGGAAGGAGGCTCCAACCCCCTAGTTTCTCAGGCTACAACCTGAGGGAAGCTCCAACTCTCCAATTCTCTAGATACAACCAGAAGGAGGCTACAACCCCCTATGTTCTCCGGCTACAACCGGAAGGTGGCTACAACCACCTGTCCTTGCCTCGTCCTGCCACCCTAAAGTAGAAGTAGAATGATGGAACCACTGTCAACCTGTCACTGTGAGATATACCGCTATAAACCTGTACCAATAAATATGAACCATGCATCAACCTGTAATCAACCTGTACCATAAACAAGTGCATCAACCATGCACCAACCTGTACCAAATAACCTGTAATCAACATGTACCATAAACAAGTGCATCCAACCATGTACCAAGTATGTACCAGTCACGTGTCAACTACTCATCAACTATGACTCATCAATATGTACCAACATCATCAACTATACACCTCATGTATGTGTCAACTCATCAACTACTTATCTCAACCATGTACTCAACATGTACCTCAACCAAAATCCCTCATCAATTTCATCATCCAAATCTGATTTGTAGCTCTGTAATAGACTTGGTGTATATGATCACATTCATGCAAACCTTCCTCGGCTTCAACAACAAGAGACTAGCATTTTCATCAAACTTTTCTTTAGTCTCACATGCCTAGTTTTGGATTAGTCAACAACCCTAACTTGAAGTAATCATAAATTTGTAATGTTCTTCAATGTGTTTTATGCAATTAATCCAAGTGTCACTACTTGCAGCCTCTCAGAAAAGGAGTTATAGCAAAAATGGCATACCTTGCTGAATTCTGGCTTATTCTAGAGAGCAAACTTGTAGAGCGTTTCCCGCATGGAATATTTGTTGAATTGATATGAAACTGTTACACAGAATACTACACATTGTACCCTAACCAACACATTTTGTTTCACTAAATTTTGATCTATTATGAAGAAGTTATGACATTTCTACCCCAAAACACATGTTTTTGACTAGTTTTAGGACTAGCCACAAACCCTATTTTCCACGGAGTGTAAATCCAAAAATAAAATGACCCACAAGCTGATTTTTTTACCACAGATACTTGGATATATTTTCTCAATGGAATAACAATTTCACGGTCTGAATGATTATAGAAAAAAAGTTATAGCGAAAATGGTGAGATGACCTATAAATAGCATACCTTAGAAAGCACCATCAAAAGAATTTAGCCTTCCTTGCATTTCGGCTTTCTTTTCTTCACCTTCCATAAGAATTTCGGCTTAGATATCCTTAGTTACCCCATACACCTATAGATATTCAATATGCTCAAGTGTGATTAAAATGAGAGAGCCTTGCCTCTTATTTATACTCTCCAAGTAGCTTCCTTAAAAACATCTTAAAGGTCACTTGGCCCCACTTTCCTTATTTTAGGGTTAACCCACTTCTAATTTCTCCATTAAATTTATTATTGAAATAATTTATTTTGTATTCACTTTGAATTATAATACANGATGACATATGAGGGTCCTCCAACTTCGTAAGGCCATAACTCTCAAACCATGAGGAGTTATGTGACGTTCCACATACCACCAGAAATGGAATGACATGTACTATCCATATAGAATAGTATTATTTGAAAATATATCATAACTCATACCATTATCCATCAAACAAACTTGGGTCCATTACTCAAACCTGGGGTCTCCAACTTCTCATGGCCATAACTCTCTAACCGTGAGGAGTTATGTGACGTTCCACATACCATTGGAAACATAATGACAAGCACTATCCATCTAGGATAGTTTACCTGACAAATTCATTGTCCTTCATCTCATTTTTCCACAATTAAGCATGGGTTCTCTTACTCTGCAAAGCGTCTTCCCATGAGGGCTTTCACCATAAGGGGACCACTTTGGAGTTCATCCATCTTTACTTCTTATCAACCATGACAAGACAATAATGAGTTATCTTTACATCAAACAACCTTGGGTCCATTACCCAAACCTTTGTGTTGTGGGGCTTTCTTCAAGGGTTGACATCAATGACAACCAACCTTAATCAGCAGAATTATAGCGTAAATCTACCCTATCTTCTTCAAAATTAATGTTAAATCACTTAACAATTTCGACCTGAAAGGGATGAAACCCTAACACTAATATTCAAGATGCTCCAAGAAACCATAGCACCTCCAAGTCAAAAAAAAGAAAGTACAAAAATGAAGTAGAGAGAGAGAGAGAGAAGTGCATCCATCTCCTCGCATCTCTAACACAATATTATCAAGGCACTATTAGATCATCATTTCCAATGTCTAGTTCAACATAGTTACCAACTTAACGAGAGCTATGACCTCAAAATGAGAACTCTGGCCCAAAAAACCTATATTTTTGGGTCAAAAACACCAAAATCAGCCCCCAATTCAAAAAGTGACGCTACCAATAGAAACATTTTTGGGGGAGTGATCAAAAGTCTACCATGTCTCCTTGACAACCAATACCATCGCAAGCAAAAACCTTAAAATCAACCCCAGAATCGAAAAGTGATGCTACCAATAACACTCGTTTTATTTTTGGAGTTAAAATTAGGAGTTAGTGGAAACCGCGACCTTAACAACTGGTACCATCGTCAACTCCTAAATTGTTCCTTGAAAAATAATTTATAAATCACTTATTGATCTTTTTTAATTTACAATAAAATAAATAATTATACAAACCAAAAAATAATTAAATAAATAAATTGAAAAAAAAAATTATACAAACCAAAAAATAATTAAAGAAGAAAAAAAAACACCACCTTTTTAAAAAAAACAAAACATAACCCCATTTTTTTTAATTTAAAAAAAAATAAATAAACATAACTTTTTTTTTCTTTTTCTTAATTTTTTTAGATTTTTATTAAACATTTAAAAATAAAAATAAAAAACAAATTATAAAAATAGAGAAAAAAATAAATAAATAAATAAATAACAAACAAAAAAAACTCAAACCAAAACCTAAAAATTAAAACTATTAAAAAACTGTAAAATTATTAAAATACAGAATTTAAAATAAAATAAAACCATAAATAAATAAATAAAATATTTAAACAAATAAAGATAAAGATTTCAATTAAAAAAATGTTTGAAAACAAATTAAAAAATTAAAATAAGAATATTAATTTAAAAACATTAAAAAAAACATAATAACTTAAAACTAAAAGAAACGAAAAAAAATTTAAAAAATTAATGTTATGGAGGAGAGCACGATTCTAGTAATCACACCTAACCCCCCTCTCTCCGCCCATAACATCAGTTTTTTAATGTGTTTCCTTTGTTTTAGTTCTTCAATTTGTTTCCTTTGTTTTAGTTTTAAATTATTTGAATTTTTGTTTTTTTTTTTATTTTTTAACTAATATTTTTATTTTCATTTTTCATTTTGTTTTGAAAAAAAAAATTAATTGAAATTTTTGTTTTAATTTGTTTAATTTATTTGTTTTTTTAATTTTGTTTAACCCTTTTTTATTTTATTTTTTCAATTTTCCCTTTAGTTTTTTTTTAGTTTTTTTAAATTTAAAAAAAAAAATTATTTATTTTTTAATCACTTTTTTAATTTTTTTTTCAAATTTTCTTTAGTTTCTTTGTATTTTTTAAATTAAAAAATATGTGGTTACATTTTGTTTAAAAAAAAAGGGGGTGTTTTTCCCCGAATGGTGTGTCTCACACGATCAGGGACGTTGTCTCTTCCATTGTGACCTTCACGATTGGTGTTTTATTTTTTCTACAATTTGTTTAATCATGCATGATGTTAGCTTTTTTAACAGATATTCAGTGCTCAAACAGGTTTTGGACATTATGCATATTGTTAGTTTTCAATATTTTAGGTTGGTTTGGTTTCCCTCTAGGTAGGATGATTTGGTTTCTCTTTGGGTAGGTTAGCAAAATGTCTTTGTTACTGACAATTTTGGTCATTTTCGGATCATTAATTTCATGTATATGTTGTTCATAGTATAATAGAAAAAAATCTTCGGTAAAAAAAAATGGGGAGATGTTTTTCTTTCTATAAAAAAATGGTTTGCAGAATTTTTTTTTTCAATTTATTTAATTTTTAATGTAAATTAAAAAAATTAAAAAGTAATTAATAAATCAATTTTCAAGCAACGATTTAAGAGCCAAATTTGAGCTTTTTATCGATGATGGTATCAGTTTTCAAGGCCATGGTTTCAATTAAGTCTTAATTTTAACTCCAAAAATAAAAGTGGTGAAGAAACAACCTGATATGGGTATTGTGGGCATCTATGTCGGTATTGTGGGCATGTAGGTGAAGAAACAACCCAGTAGAGAATACAATGGCGGTAAATATGTCCTTCTTCAACAAATTCAACTCAGTGCTATGCCCACTACCACGCAGTTAACAATTTCCAACTCTTTAGCGTTGTACTTGTCCTCAACAGTCACAGAACTTGACCAACAATTAAAATACGATCCCCTTAGGCTATATAGCTTTGTACAACGCCATATATTCAACCCTGGAATGGATATCTTTGTCCCCAATCACTTTTGGCGCCCACCAGCAAGCCAAATGGGTTCTTTCTCTGAGAAATCGATCCCAAATAACAAAAGACATCAGTCCTTCTCTTTAGAAAATCAAGGTTGTCCACCAGAACTCTACCCAGCTCTTATAGTGTGCCCACCACCATCAAAGTCGACCCCTTTTCTCAAAAGAATGCAGCCACGGCATCTACACTTCAACCCACGTGAAGAACTCGCCTTCTAAACAAGTAAACTCATCCCAAATGAAATGGAGCGACCCAACCAAGGAAATATGTGTTGTTGGTGCAAGGATACGACCCCCACTTCAACAACTCAACTCTAGAGAAGTGAACTCAGCCCCTTTCTCAAGGAAATGTTGTCCACAATCACCAAAATGCAACCCCAAGGTAGACTCAACCTCTGAAAACCCAAATCAATCTTGCAAATGAAGCACAGATAGTAGATATGGATGATCTACTCCATGAATTGGCTAGGATGGATAACTTTCACGATTGAATCTAATGTTCATCGAGGGTCTCCTTCCTCAATGCCAAAAAAAACTATGAGAGTTCTCAATTCCAATTTCAAGGGATAATAATAATCGTGAATGAAGAGAATTCCTCTTTTTCTCCTTTTATATTTCCCCGCCAAGCTCTTTTATTAATTTCCTATCTTTTATTAATAAAGTCACTTTATTAAATATTTGAATTTATTATTTTAAGTGACTTCCCTTTATTTCCCTTTTCACAAAAATGATTAAATATCACCTCTTTAAAGCATTTTTTTTTCCCAAGTGTCATAAGTCATTAATTAATCCACCCCCCCTCCTTTTTTAAATGTACGGCCTAACCTACGGGAATCGAATAGGCTAGCGGGTTGGCACCTGGTGCTTAAGCGGAAAGGGACATTACAGTCCTCCTTGCTTGAAATTGCTTGTCCTCGAGCAATTGTAAGCCTAGATGTTGAAGTACATGTTCTCCTTCCCATGTGGCGTCCTCAACTGGTAGTTCCTTCCACCTGATGAGGTAATTTCGAATGACCTTGTTTCTCAACTTCTTTTCCCAAACTTGTAAGATCTCTTATGGAATCAAGACCAACTATCCCTCCTCATCGAGTGGGGGTAACTTGGATGATGTTGTAACATGTTGACCCACGACCTTTGTAAGGCAAGAAACATGGAATGCATTATGAATTTTACTCCCCTCGGGAAGCTTGAGCTCGTAGGCCACTTCTCCTACTTTCCTGGTAATCTTGTAAGGTCCATAGAAGCGGGGTTTCAATTTCTCTGCTCATTTCTTCTTAAGGGAAGATTCCCTGTAAGGTTATAACCTCAAATACACCAAGTCATCCACTTCAAAACTGTGTTCAACTCTATGCCTAACTACATATATTTTTTGTTGATTATGAGTTCTTTGTAAGTTGTCCTTGAGAGCTTTCAGAATGTTTTGGATTTCCTGAATCCAATCCTTCGCCTTGGGCCCTCTATTGTCTCCAAATACCAAATCAACAAATGTCAGAGCATCATAGCTATATAATGCTCTGAAAGCGTCATACTGATGGATATGTGGAAGGTAGTATAGTAACAAAATTCTCCTAGATGTAGCCATTTGATCCAAGTCCTTTGTTGTCTCACTACATAATTCCTCAAATATCCCTCAAGCCATTTGTTTACTATTTCTATTTTCCCATCAGTCCGAGGGTGGTAACTAGTGTTAGGGGTCAAATCAGTGTGAACCATCTTGAAGAGCTCTTTCCAAAAGGCACCAATTAATATGTTGTCAATGTCGCTAACAATGGTCTTAGGTAACCGATGTAGTCTAAATACCTCCCAAAAGAATAATTATGCTACCTGTGTTGTGGTATAATCCGAGGGAATAGCAAAGAAATGAGAAAATCTGGTTAACCTTTCCAACACTACATATATGCAACCTCTACCCTACACCTTCGGCAACCCTGTAATAAAATCCACGGAAATACTCCCATTTCTTCTCCAGAATGGGTAATGGCTAAAGTAATCTGGCTAGATAAGTGTGTTTTTGTTTGTTATGTTGACAAGTGGTGCACTCCCTCACATGCTTCAATACATCATCCTTGAGGCCCTTCCACGAGAACCTCTCTCGAATCTTCCTGTAAGTCTTTAGAAACCCCCAGTGGTCTGCCAAAGGTGAATCATGTGATCCCTGCATGATCTTCTTCTTAAGCCCAGATTCTGGTACCAAATAAATATTTCCCTTGTAGTAGATGATATCATCTACTACCCTACACGTGTCATCTTGTACTTGCCCATCCAGAAGTTCACAAGAAATTTATTTTTTTAGTACTCCACCAAAAGGTGGGACTTCCAATCTGCAAAAATCTCCATAAGAGATAGAGTAGTTGACTTCCTTGAAAGGTCATTTTCTATAACGTTGTTTTTACCTTTCACATACTCTATCTCAAAATCATATGCTTGGATTTTACTGACAGACTTTTGTTGCCTCTCGTTTAAATCATTTTGGTCTAAAAAATACCTTAGGTTGTTGTGATCTATTTTAACTTTAAATTTGTCACCCACCAGGTATTGCTTGAATTTGGCCAAGGCATGCATGATTGTCAGCATCTCCTTATCATATATAAAATAATGACACTCATACTCCTTGAGTTTCCTGCTCTCAAAGGATATAGGGTGATGATTCTACATTAATACTACCCATATTCCTTCCCTGGATGCATCCCACTCTAGTACAAACAGCGAAGTGAACTCTGGCAATGCTAGAACTAGGCATGAACTCATCACTTCTTTAAGTCTCTCAAATATCTCTTGTGCTTCCCCTGACCAATTGAATGCCTCCTTCTTCGTGAGGTCCATGAGGGGTGTTGTCAATTGTGAAAATCCTTTAACATACCTCTCGTAGTAGGTGCAGAGGCCTAAGAAACCTTTCAACTATGTCAAATTCTTAGGTGTGGGCCACTCCAAGATAGCTCTGATTTTGTCCAAATGAACCTGCACTATGTTTGCTCCTATCACATGCCTCAGATATAACATTTCTTGCATTTCAAATTCACACTTGGACATTTTTGCGTATAATGTCTGCTCACCCAAAATTCCTAATACCTTATCTAGGTGTTGTAAATGTTCTTCCCATGTCCTATTGTAGATCAGGATGTCATCAAAAAATACCAATAGGAATTTACATAGTTGCTTCTTGAACGTATGGTACATGCATGACTGGAATGTGGCAGGTGTGTTCGTCAACCCAAAATGCATAACCAGGAATTCATAGTGTCTGTAATGGCAACATAAAGTTGTTTTTGGAATGTCATGTTCCCTTACCTGAATTTGATGATACCCAAAATGGAGATCAATTTTTAAAAAGTATTTTGCCCCCTGTAATTCATCTAATAATTCATCAATCTGAGGAATCAAGTATCTGTGCTTAATAGTATTCTTGCGTAAGGCCCGATAATCTATGCACACGAGCAAGGTCATGTTCTTCTTCTTCACCATCACTATAGAGAAAGAAAAGGGGCTAGAACTGGGTCAGAGGTGTCCCAATTTGAGCAACTCCTTTATGGTTTTCTCAATTTCATCTTTGTATACCTTGGGATGCCAATAAGGAGTAGTAATGATTGTTTGAACTCCCTCCTCCAAATCAATAATATGCTCAAATACACAATCGGGAGGCCTACTTGGAGGAATGTCTCTGAATACCTGCTCATGCTTCTACAACAATGCTTGTATGTCTGTTGGATACTAGGGTGTGTGATTTGGAGGTTTCTTCATTGTGATTAAGCACCATGTTTCCCACTCTATTTCTCCTTGCCAAAGTACAACCTTCATCCTCTGTGACGATACCACATTGGAAGGGTAAGTATGCATCCCTCGTAAGACTAACCTCCTGCCATCAAGTCCCTAAAACTCCATCTCCATGGTCTGGTAATTTGTGGAGTATTTACCAACAGAATATAGCCATTGGACTCCCAGAACCACATTTGTATCTGGCACATTCACCACATAAAAGGAATTTGTTAACTTATAGTTCCCAAGTGTTATGTTCTTTTTGGGAATCCATAAAATACACTCCATGCTATGATTTCCTGCAACTTCCACTATAAACCCCTCAAACTCTTCGGTGGGAATTCCATGCCTCGTCACCCAAGTAGCATCTATAAAATTGTGGGTGGGTTTCCCCACCATCAATTAGAGCTCCCACTATGTGGCCCTACACAACTCCTCTCACCTTGAAAGTATGAAACCTAGGAACTCTCGACAAAGTGGTGATAACACCTCCCTTAACATCATCCTAAAACTGCGCATCCCTGATGCACGAAGCTCCTCCTCCTGTACGTGTTCTGGGTCATCCTCATCGTCCCCACTATTAGAATATACCTTAATGTAGTGAACCTTTCCCTTTCCTGAACACCTATGACCCGGTGCCTATGGTTCCTGGCAGCTGAAGCACAACTTCTTCCTTCTCATCTCTCTCCTAGTGTCATCATCCATCATGTCCTTCCTTGGCCAGTCCCTCTAAAAAGGTTTTTAATCTTGGTCTTTTATGGGAAAGGTTGGTTTGGGAGGAAACCTACTCTTCAGCATTTCATCCTGCAAGTCCCTGGTCCTACTAATAGCATCATATAAGGTGGTGGGCTATTAGGCCTTAACCCATCCACATAATGGTTCAACCAGAGCCTATGTGAACAACATGACTAGTCGGTGCTCCGATATGTTAGTCACCATGACGACGACCCTTTGGAACTCTAATATGTTTGAGTTGGGATAGCTCTCCGAAGTGAATCTATGGATCCTTCTTGTCAAAGTGCTCTATGAGAATTTACATGAAGTCCAGGTATGAAGTGATGTTATTATGGCCCAAGGTCACCAGTGTGTGATACCACGCGTGATACCACCAATCATGGGCTTCCCCATCAAGATGCAATGTGGCAAGTTTTATCACATTTGTCTCCATCATTGGGTTGAGTTGGAATTTGGAAATAGGTATCCAAATTTTGTACCTAATCCCTCGTTGTGCAACCGGATGACCCATCAAAGTTGGGAATGGTCTGTTTTCCCAATGTGCGTTGTAACTCAAAATTCTGGTTGAATGCCCTATTGAACCCCTTTGGCATGTTCTTGCTCTTGATATTGCAAAACTCTGCAAAGGACATAGTTGAGTGGAGGTCATCTCCTAAGGCCCTGTACTCCTACAAATACGCCCCAAATGGTTCATCTTGTTCAACATGCACTACTTAGCATGTTGTTAGGCTGTCCAAAAACTGAGGCATGGTGGATCTAGGTGTTCTACTATATAAGTGTGGATGGCTCTGCATGGTAGTGCACACATGAATTCCATTTCCATTATTGGATCCCCCTTCACCGTTGTTGCTTAGGGTGTTTTGACTTTCCCCCGGTTTGTCTACTAACCTGTTTATTGTTGCTGGCACTTCCTTTTGGTCCTTGGCTATATCATTCAGAGCACTAATGCGGTTCTTAAAGGCTACCTTATCATGATCTTCCATAGTTCCCGTACCTTTGTCTATTTCCGATTGATCCTCTATTTCTTCCCTATCCGGTACAGGTTCTCGGCTTTTGTATCGTTGTCGTCTATACGTAATATTCAGTAGATCCTTGGAATTCATTTAACTGATTATGGTTTCATGTTCGTGCCAAATCCCCACCGTTGGTGAAGAACATGCTCTGATGCCACTGTAATGTTCCGACTATTTATTTTTTTGGATTTTCCCTTAATTTATGGTTTAGACAATTTGTCAAACAATAGGTATATGAGAAAACTAACTACAGTAAATGCATATTATTCAACTCTGTTGTGGTTTACAAGTAAACACCCACATAGATGCTCCACAATTCCCATATCATTAAATTTTTAAGACAACAATAATAGATGTAAAAACTCAACAATTCATGCAAACGATAAATGTAAAGGAACCCGGTATTTATTCTTCCAGTAAAGGTCGCGGGCCTTTAAGTGAAGAAACAACCCAGTAGAGAATACAATGGCAGTAAATATGTCCTTCTTCAACAGATTCAACTCAATGCTATGCCCACTTCCACACAGTCAACAATTTCCAACTCGTTAGCATTGAACACGTCCCCAACAGTCACAGAACTTGACCATCAATTGAAATATGGTCCCCTTAGGCTATATAGCTTTGTCCAACACCATAAATTTGACCCAGGAATGGATATCTCTGTCTCAATCACTACCAACACCCACCAGCAAGCCAGATGGGTTCTTTCTTCGAGAAATCGATCCCAAATAACAAAAGGTATCAGTCCTTCTCTTTAGAAAGTGAGAGTTTTCCTCCAAAACTCTGCCCAGCTCCTAAAGTGCGCCCTTCACCATCAAAGTCGACCTCGTTTCTCAAAAGAATGCAGCCCTAACATCTACACTTTCACCCAGATGGAGAACTCACCCTCCAATGGTCTAACTTTCCTTCTAAACAAGTAAACTCGGCCCAAATGAAATGGAGCAACCCAACCAAGGAAATATACGTTGTCGATGCAAGGATACGACCCCCACTTCAGTAAATCGACTCTAGAGAGGTGAACTCGACCCATTTCTCAAGGAAATGTTGTCCACAATCACCAAAATGCAACCCCAAGGTAGATTTGGCCTCTGAAAAGCCAAATCAATCTTGCAAATGAAGTACAAATAGTAGATCTGGATGATCTACTCCCTGAATTGGCTAGGATGGATAAGTTTCACCATCGAATCCAATGTTCACCGAGAGTCTCCTTCCTCAACGCCAAAAAAAACTACGAGAGTTCTCAATTCCAATTTCAAGAGATAATAGTAATCATGAATTAGGAGATTTCCTCTTTTTCTCCTTTTATATTTCCATGTCCATCTCTTTTATTAATTTCCCATCTTTTATTAATAAAGTCACTTTATTAAATATTTGACTTTATTATTTTAAGAGACTTCCCTTTATTTGTCTTTTCACAAAAATGACTTAATATCACCTCTTTAATGCACTTTTTGTCCCAAGTGTCATAATTCATTAATTAATTCCCCCCCCTTTTTTAAATGCTCAGCCCAACCTATGAGAATCAAATAGGCTAGCAGGTTGGCCCCTAGTGCTTAAGCAGAAAAGGACATTACAAGGATTTATTTGATAAATATTTGAATGTCAAATTTGTTCTCTCTATGAATGGGCCATCGCTTTTGATGAAAAAAACAAAGAATTGAATTCACATGTCAAGATCTAAGGTTATGTCATACACAAGCAAGGCTCCAATGCAATGCCCTTCCGCAAGATGTGTCCAATGTTCCTCCTCAAGGCCTCTAAAGACTCCAACACTCATCTTAAGTCATGTGCTTTGCCAGGTCCACTTCCCTTGCATGAACACTATTGTAACCTAGGTGTCCCCCAGTGTAAATCACCCCGTCCACCCACTGACCAGGGAATGTCACTTACTCAGACACTTAGCTTAGTTCTGACAACATAATGTAACACCCAGTATTCAACTGAGGTGTGTCACATAACTTTATTTTTTCTTTTTCTCTCTAAATATGTATATACACACACAGGCATACATACATATTGAACTGCATGCAATTAAACATATACATACAATGCTCTAGCGGAAGCTTCACATATAAAAGATAAACAAACAGTTGTGTTCTGTAAATATACGATTTTCAAACTCATTTAACAGTGAACACAGACATGCAACGTATACAGGGTATATCCTTAAACATACGGACAGTTATGCTCACACAAACAATAAAACCCATTAAATAACACATAAATGACAATGCGGCATGGAATTCAACACATAACCAGTACTTATCTTGGTAAGAGTGTCACCAACTGCGTGCAGACCATCCACGAACCTCCCAGCCTTAGACTACACTGTTTGTCACTCTCAACAGTGAGTCACCCCCAAGCTGGGACTAGACTCCACCTGAGAAAGGGGTTCCTAACTCGGCTAAAGGTTCACGGTCAACTGAAAAGACTCCCTCTCAAGTGTTCACTCAACCACAGCCTACAGCCTCTCCTTGCCCACATGCCTGTCCCACCCAAGGAAGTGTGCCCCTTCTCTACTCAACAGTCCTTCAGCTGCCCCACTTCCCTTCCAGGGCTTCAGCAACAGGTCGGACCAGAAGTCTCAGAGTGTTGTAGCCGCAGTTTATCACCTTCATGAAATCGATCCTCAGCAATTCCCTCACTCAAATAATTGCTCACGGACCTGACAACTCGCCTCTTCAATCCCGCTCTCAAGCTGACAGGTACACCAACAAGAATGGATATCAATCTGGTCTGGGTAAGGAGGTAGGAAGATATGAGGTAGCTCAAGGACTGATGGAATGTATCGTGGATACTGGTTCTCTAGTTGAAGGAAAAGATGGTAAGATTCCCCTCTTCATAATGGTCGATTCTCCTTTCACAATGGTCCCCCCTTTCCCCAAAGGAACTAAGTCTCGGCAATAAGTATGCATGTCTCCAACTTAACACTTGTCATGTTGGAAGCTACTCTGATACACTTGTCCCCTACTTTAGGACTTAGGATAAATTAATTATCCGTACTTTATGTTTTTAAGAAATATTAATATAATATTTCTTCTCGCCTTTAAGCTCTCTAGCTTAGCCCTGTTCTTAACTTTAGGCCCTCCCTTTCCCTATTTGGTGGAATCTAGCCCCCCTTATCTTTTATCGTGGTCAGTCTATGCGTAGCGATGTATTTTTATATTAATCATGAGATATATACAAAATAGGCACTCTAGCCTTTAACATCTAGGTGTGATGGCCTAATTCCAAGACATAAGCATTCCAACTTATAACACTGGCTCATCAGCCTATAATGCATATTATATACACAAAGGTTCGTTGACCTTAATATTGTGCGCACTTTAGTTACTACGCGTGGTATCCGCTGACCTCAAGGTTGTGCACTCTTTAGTTACTGTGCATTGTATCATCTGTCTTTAAGGTTGCACGCACCTTAGTTACTGCGCGCAGTATTCAGAAATGTGCACATTACATCCCTTTACTGCGCAGTATATGCGCGCACCATGCCATGAAAGGTGTATTACAAAAAATGATGTCTAAACATCTCACTAGCTTAAATATACTTGGATTATATTTACGTTTGAGTTCATCCGAGGGATATTACAATCCCCTCCCCTTATTTATGCACTGTCCTCAGTGCATCATGTACCCATATACAACAAAATTCTCAAAATTCTTCAAAAAGATGCGAGTATTTTCCCGCATTGCATCCTCATGCTCCCAAGTAGCGCCTTCAGGTCCGTACCAAGTCCATTTGACCTTTACAAGCCCTATGGCTCGATTCCGGAGTTGTTTGATTTTTTTGATCCAGGATGCACACTGGATGCACTTGGAAAGCGCCTTCTTGCTCCACCTGAATAACATTCCAATCAATAACATGATTAGCATCAGGTATGTATTTCTTTAGCAATGATACATGGAATACATTATGAACAGACATAGATGCAGGCAATGCAATCATATAAGAAACGGGACCAATCCTCTCTAGGATTTCAAATGGTCCACAAAATCTGGCTGCCAACTTGGCGCAGTTTCCCAGCTTCGGGGAACTCCTATTAGCTTTTACTTTCAGGAAAACATGATCACCCACTTTGAATTCTCTGTGGATTCTGTTTTTATCAGCATAATTTTTCTGTTTGTCTTGGGCAGTTTTCAAATTTTGCTTAATTTTTAACATCTGGTCCTCCATCTCCTTGAGCAACTCTGGCCCGACTACTGTTACATCAACTGGATTATCCCAGCTTACTGAAGTATTGCACCTTTTGTCGTAAAGTGTTTCAAATGGGCTCATTTTCAATGATGTCTAATACCCATTGTTATAAGTGAATTCTACTAAATGTAGGTAGTCTTCCTATTTTGATGGTTTATCCATCACATACATTCTCAACATATCTTCTATCACTCTATTCACCCTCTTTGTCTGTCCATCAGTCTCAGGATGATAAGTTGTACTAAAGTTCAGATTCGTTCTGAATCCTTTGAACAATCCTTTCCAGAAATTCGAGGTGAATTTCGGATCTCTGTCAGACACAATCATTTTAGGAATTTCGTGCAATCGTGCCACTTCCTTCATGAAAATATCAGCAACATCTGTTGCTTTGTGAGTAGTTTTTTAGTGGAATAAAATGGGCAGCTTTTGTAAGCTTGTCCACCACTACCATAATCGAATCATGTAGTTTTTCTATTCTGGGCAATCTCGTAATAAAATACATTGTCACCACTTCCCACTTCCATTCAGGAATGGGCAAGGGTTGCAACAATCCTGTTGGGTGCCTATGCTCTATTTTAACTTTCTGGCATTCCATACACCTAGTGATGTATTCTGCAATTTCTCTCTTCATACCTGGCTAAAAGTATTGGCTCTTGACCGCTGCTACGGTTTTTTGATATCCAGGGTGCCCTGCATAAGGAGCATTATGCATCTCATGCAAAATTATACATTTCAAGTTCTGGACATTTGGTACAAAAATTATGTTCTTGTGCAGCAGTATTCCATCTACTCCCAACTTATAAATATCCATCTTCTGTGGTGTCTTACCTTGTTGTAGTTTTGCTATCAATTCTTTATATTGCAGGTCTGTATTTGTAGCCTCCAGAAATTTTCTTTTAACATCATTCTGATACATGTTGATGGTTGTAGCATGAAGCTCATGCACCTTCCTGTTGAGTGCATCTGCCACTTTATTTTTTTTCCCTTTGATATGCTTTATATCAAAGTCATATTCTCTTAGAAATTCTAACCATCTGCTTTGTCTAGCATTTAGATTTGGCTGATCAAATAAATATTTCAAACCATTGTGGTATGTTCTTAACTCAAACCTTTTTCCCATAAGGTAGTGTCTTCATTTCTCAGGGCATGCACTATGGCTGCCAACTCCAAATCATGAGTGGCATAGTTTATTTCATGCTCCTTCAACTTCCTTGATTCATAACATATCACAAATCCATTTTGATTGAGGACTCCACCAAGTCCTTCATTGCATGCATCTGTGCATACAATGAAATCTTCATTTGGGTCCGCAATCCTTAGTATTGGAGCACTTGTCAATAATTGTTTCAAATGTTGGAAACTCCTTTCACAGTCCGACGTCCACTGAAACTTCATACATTTTCTTTGCAAAGAAATGATTGGGTGTGCTATCTTCGAGAATCCTCCAATGAATCTCCTATAGTAGCCTGCAAGGCCCATGAATGCTCTGACCTCTATCACATTCTTTGGTGTTGACCATTCTCTAATGGCTTCAATCTTCTCGAGGTCCACTACTATCCCATATTTTGAGATGGTATGCCCCAAATAATGAATTTGTTTATGATAAAATGATCACTTGCTCAATTTGGCATACAACTGATGTTCCCTTAATACTTGCAACACCATCCTCAAATGATGTTCATGCTCTTCTTTTGTCTTAGAGTATATAAGAATGTCATCCAAAAAGACAATGACAAACTTGTTTAAATATTCTCGGAAAACACCATTCATTAAGCACATGAAAACAATCGGTGCATTTGACAACCCAAATGGCACCACTGTGAACTCATAATGACCATACCTTATGCTGAAGGCGGTCTTGTTGATATCATCCTCCTTAATTCTTACCTGATGGTATCCCGATCTGAGATCTATCTTTTAAAAGATATTTGCATCCTTCAATTGATCAAAAAGATCATCAATCATTGGTAGAGGATACTTGTTCTTTACAGTCACTTTATTCAACTGTCTGAAATCAATGCACAATCTTAACGTTCCATCTCTATTTTTCACAAACAAGACTGGGGCACCCCAAGGTGATACACTTGGGCGTATATACCCCTTCTTCAGAAGTTCTTCAAGCTGCATTTGCAACTCCTTCAATTCTGGTGTACTCATTCTGTAAGGAGTCTTTGACACGGGCGCTGCTCCTGGTGTCAGATTTATAGAAAAATCGAGGTCTCTCCTTGGGGGTAATTCTGGTACTTCCTTGAATACATCTTCAAACTCTTTCAAGACTGCATAATTCTCCAAATTTGGCACCTTGTCTTCAGGTGTCTCCTCCATATGAGCTGCAAATATTTGACATCCTCTTCTATAACATTTCTTCAGCTGCAATGCTGAAATTTCTCTAACAGTTAATGCCCTGGGAATTCCATGCACTTTCCTTTGGTTCCCTTCTTCATCCAAGCAAGTGAATGATTTGTTATGACAATCCAATAGAGCATGATGTGGGTCCAACCAATCCATCCCAATTAAACAATCATAGGAACCTAAGGGCGAGATATTCAAATCTGTCTTGGTGTTCAGTCCATTCATGTCCATGAGACATGACTTAACCATCTCATTAACCTTTCTTTTGGTTCCTGTAGCCCACTGTACCAACCAAGATTTTCCATGCATGCTTCTTGGCAATTGCAAACTTTCTACCATCTTAGGATCTATATAACTATGACTAGCTCCTGAGTCAATTAAAATAGCAATGGTTTGGTTGTTAATCATACCTTCCACTTCAATCATGTGTGACTGATATTCTGCTTGCTTGCTATCCAGTGCTACATAGATCCTTGGCGCATTTATGCCCATGTCCTCCATTGTTTCAGCTTTCTATACATTATAAACAATCCTTCCTTTTTCACCTATGTGAGGACAATCTCTGAATCTATGACCTCCTTTACAACCCCAACATTGAATAGGTGGTTTCCTTAGCCTTTGGCCTTCTACCTCTATCGTTTTGGGTTCTTTAAAAGTTGGTGGTCACTGTGGACTATTTCTGAAGAATGATGGTTTAAATCCCTTCTTCCTCTGATCCACCTTGAACTTATTTTTGTCTTCCCAAGCTTTTTGGAAAGTTGGTCTTGCTTTCTGCTGATCATATAGACATTTAGCTCGCCTTACGGTCTCTTCCAATGTCTTGGGATCATCATATTGTATTTTGTCACTGATGAATGCTGGAAATCCACTCAAATACCTTTGAATTTTAACTGTCTCATCCTTGACGAAGGAGACGTACTTCAGCAGTTCTAGGAATCTTCTTTCATATTCATCTATGGTCATACTTCCAAGTTTGAGTTCAAAGAACTCTTTCATTTTCTTGTCATAATACCTCTTAATCAAGTATTTCTTCTCAAAATACTTCTTAAATTCCCTCCAAGTAACGCTCTTCTCTTTAATGTGTTGTACCTGCACAAGATGATCCCACCACATGGATGTCTTTCTTTTGAATTGATAGATGGAAATTCTACCCTCTGCATGGGAAGAATAATTGTGTAATTGAAAATACTTCCCCATGCCCAGCAACCATGTTTCTGCATCTTCATCCTTCTTGTGCTCACCATCAAATGTAGGAGGTTTGATTTTGTTCATTTCTCCTCGTAGCTCATCCACCCCAGACCTCTTGTGTTGTCTGATAGGGGATGGACTTGTGTTGCTACCTGCTCTTTTCTTGGAATGCTTTCGAGAGTGATGGTGGTGTCTACTAACATTTCCTGATCTCTTTTTCTCATCCGAAGGTTTGTGACTTCCAGATTTGCTTGAGTCACTTTCTTTTTCCAATTTCTTTTCTATTATATTCAGACTTTGCAATAACTTCATGTTGAAATCATCATGTTGCTCTTTGGCTCTCATAAGCCTTTCATTATCAGCTTTATGGCTTTGGACATCATTTTGCAAATTTTTAATAGTCTCTACCATATTCAGGTTTTCATCCCTTTCCTCTCCATGTCCATTGGAGTTTGTTCTTTCAATGTCCAAATGGACATTCATCCCTCTACTCTCATCTTGTTGACTATAGTTTCCTCATGTCTCTTCCATTCATATGGACTCGGTACTTGATCTGATCTGATCTAGTTGTTGTTAGTTTTGCAAAATGTGCAGCGATTAAAAATTATTGGTTTAACTAAATCAACAATCCACGAGAAATATGAACTATTTCGACTCAATAATTATATCAGAATTATCTTTTCTAATTTCTTGGTGTTGCCACCATGACAATTCTCAGACACGACCCAAGTTTTGAGAACTTAGCAAGCACTATATCATCGTGCAGAGATATTTCGGGTGCAAAGTGGTTTTCTAAAACCACTTTTGCATAAGTTTTGATGTCATGTGCTTCAATATGTCAAATCCACCATTCGAGGGACGGGTGACGGTTAGTCAGATCACTCTGTCTCATTCGCTCGTACATCACAGTTGTTTGAGTTAGGTGAACGCCACCATGTAACGAACTCAAAAATTGTAATCATTTGAATTGGATTAGCCAAGCATGGCAACCCATTGCACTTGTGCGCAAGTCTGTCAGGGATTCATGATTGAGGTTCTATAATTACCAACTCTCGGGTATGGAAGCATCATCTTATCCATCAGCGAGCAGTCTGCAAACTGGTTCGAACTTCTCATCTCTGTAAACGTATTTCGGTGTCCACAAACTGAGGTATATGGACCCAGTTAAATCCAATGAGACTGGTTATTCAGGCAACATGCTAAATTTTCCTGCGAGTACGAAGTAAAAGGTAGTCGCATAGATACTGATGACTAAATTTCATAGAATACCTGTTACTGATTCGAGATTGGAAATCAAGTTGAATCCAATCATGAGGGATCTGGTTATCAATAGACCAGCTGCTAAGAAGAAACGAAGCAAGCGATAGAAGAAAGAACCCGTCGCTGAAGCGACTAAGATTGTTGGAGATAATCAACCGGTCTGGTTAGATTCTTTAAAGGAGGAGCTCGCTAAGCTGAAATGAGCCCTCAATACAATTGAGTATATTTCAGCGATTTTTGGACAGATGATAGCAGAGGTAAGGAAGCTCCGGAGATGATAGCCATGTTCTTGTATGGTCTCTTTGAATAGGGCCACTGCTATTTTGAATCATCCCCTTTTTGTAATTTTGGATTTTGAATGAATATATAAGCGCAGAAGCGGATTTTATACTGCTTAAGACAAGATTCCACTGATGATGCTACAAATCTTGTTTCCTTTAATATTATGTGTCTTCTTGTAACTTAAATTTCACTTTCCACTGTTTGAATAAAACCCAGAATTCATCTCATCCGCTTGACTCATTTTAAATAATACTTCAATGAAGTTGTGTATTCCTCTTTCTTTGAATACTATGTAAATTTTTCTAATTAAACTCGAGCTCGTCGTCTTAATTAGCTTTTCAGATGATTTTGCGCACATAAAAATTCAACCTATGTACCTTTATTTATCGTGCAAACGACTTTATAAGGTAAATCATGTTTCCACGCACCTGTATTTGCTATACATTTCCTCTTCGTTGCGCCAATAACTTGCGCGCACTACTTCTGTGTTGCGCGTCAATATCCTCTGCACACTGTTTCTGTATCGCACTTGGATATTCCACATGCATTTCGCTCTATGCATTGCACCGTGCTAAAGTTCAATATGCCTTACCGTGTACAATAATCTGTATGCCCCATCGAATACTCTGTCGCTACCACGCACAACTACCTACGTGCACCCTTGCCTGCATTGTAGCGATACAACACATACTCCCACTGTGTGCGCACCAACCAAACTTCATTGTGCCTCACAATACTACGCACACCACGTGCACCTTTACTATGTGTATGCACTCCGCGCAATGCTAAATTTAGCGCGTACAGCTCTACATATTATTCTTCTACGCGGTGGCTCAAATTTCCATAAACGCAATATATTGTATCCCATACTATAATCCATACCATACTATAATCTCGTCTCCATTAGACTGGTTTGGCCCATCCAGGATTAGTGTCGAAAACTGACGCTTTGATACCATACTGTAACACACCCCGTCCACCCACTGACCAGGGAATGTCACTTACTCAGACACTTAGCTTAGTTCTGACAACATAATGTAACACCCAGTATTCAACTGAGGTATGTCACATAACTTCTTTTTTTCCTTTTTCTCTCTAAATACGTATATACACACACAGGCATACATACATACCGAACTGCATGCAATTAAACATATACATACAATGCTCTAGCGGAAGCTTCACATATAAAAGATAAACAAACATTTTTGTTCTGTAAATATACGATTTTTAGACTGATTTAACAGTGAACACAGACATGCAACGTATACAGGGTATATCCTTAAACATACGGACAGTTATGCTCACACAAGCAATAAAACCCATAAAATAACACATAAATGACAATGCAGCATGGAATTCAACACATAACCGGTACTTATCTTGGTAAGAATGTCACCAACTGCGTGTAGACCGTCCACGAACCTCCCAGCCTTAGACTACATTGTTTGTCACTCTCAACAATGAGTCACCTTCGAGCTGGGACTAGACTCCACCCAGAAAAGGGGTTCCTAACTCGGCTAAAGGTTCACGGTCAACCGGAAAGACTCCCTCTCAGGTGTTCACTCAACCACAGCCTACAACCTCTCCTTCCCCACATGCCTGTCCCACCCAAGGAAGTGTGCCCCTTCTCTGCTCAACAGTCATTCGGCTACCCCACTTCCCTTCCAGGGCTTCAACAACAGATCGGACCGGAAGTCTCAGAGCGTTGTAGCCACAGTTTATCACCTTCAAGAAATCGATCCTCAGCAATTCCCTCACTCGGAGAATTGCTCACGGGCCTGACAACTCGCCTCTTCAATCCCGCTCCCAAGCTGACAGGTACACCAACAGGAATGGATATCAATCTGGTCTGGGTAAGGTGGTAGGAAGATACGAGGTAGCTCAAGCACTGGCGGAATGTATCATGGATACTGGTTCTTTGGTCAAAAGAAAAGATGGTAAGATTCCCCTCTTCACAATGGTTGATTCTCCTTTCACAATGGTCCCCCCTTTCCCCAAAGGAACTAAGTCTCGACAATAAGTATGCATGTTTGCTACTCTGATACACTTGTCCCCTACTTTAGGACTTAGGATAAATTAATTATCCATACTTTATGTTTTTAAGAAATATTATCTTAATATTTTTTTTCGATTTTAAGCTCTCTAGCTTAGCCCTGTTCTTAACTTTACGCCCTCCCTTTCCCTATTTAGTGGAATCTAGTCCCCCTTCTCTTTTATCGTGGTCGGTCTGCGCGCAACGATGTATTTTTATATTAATCATGAGATAAATAGGCACTCTAGCCTTTAACATCTAGGCGCGCTGACCTAATTCCAAGACATAAGCATTTTGACTTATAACACTGGTTCACCAGCCTATAATGCACATTATATACACAAAGGTTCGTTGACCTTAATATTGCGCACACTTTAGTTATTGTGCGCGGTATCCACTGACCTCAAGGTTGCACGCTCTTTAGTTACTGCGCGTTGTATCCTCCATCTTTAAGGTTGCACGCACCTTAGTTACTGCACGCGGTATTCAGAAATGTACACATTACATCCCTTTACTGCGCAATATATGCACACACCATGCCATGAAAGGTGTATTACAAAAAATGATGTCTAAACAACTCACTAGCTTAAATATACTTGGATTATATTTACATTTGAGTTCGGACGAGGGATATTACACCAAGTCAACTACATGCCTCCATGCAAGCATCCAAGCCACCCCTTGCCCCCATGCAAGCATCCAAGCTACCCCATGCTATCTAAGGCTCAACACCTTCCTCTGGAATGCCAAATGATCATCCTCTGAAAGAAGCAACTGATCTACATGTGGACAGCATAAAGAATGCCCCAAGATGTTTGAAGATATCCAACACTCCAAGAAAAAATGCCATGCAAACACCCAACTAAGGTCAAGCAACCACCGAGTAAACCACCTCCAATGTGCAAATCCATCGTCGAGCATACAAAGGTCAATCATACACCATGTACCCCAAATCTTATGAAGCACCCCCAAACATGGTGTAAACACGTTCAAATTAGTCTTGAAAGCTAACACTATGAATGTGATTAAGTTATGAAGGCCCTTGTTTTTTACTCTTCCATTGTTTGTTCTAGTGATGTATTGCTATTCTGTGATGGCTCTAGAAGAGAGGTAAATAAGATGGAGGGAATTCTTGATTTATATTGTAAAACTTTAGGTATGGAAATGAATAGACTAAAATCCTCCATTTCCTTTAATGGGGTGGAGGAGGAAAATGTTAAAAGGATTTTGCAGGTATTTCCTTTTCGGAGTTCAAAGTTTCAAGCAGGGTTCAAGTACTTGGGTTTTTATTTGAAACCAAATGATTACAAGGAGAAAGATTGGAAGAAGTTGATTGAAAAGATAGAACAATGGACTAAGTAGTGGTGCCATCACTGGCTTTCCTTGAGAGGCGTATTGACTTTGGTCAAGTCCATATTAGAAGCAATTCCAATTCACTAGCATACCATGGCTTTCATTTCTAAAGGGGATTTTGAATTAATCAAGAAGAGATGTTTTAAGCTATGATTTAAGTTCCTTTGGACTAGTAAGTGAAAGGAAGAATGTATCCCTCTTGTAAAATGATAGTGCTTGGCCAAACCCAAGGATGAATGTGGTTGAGGTCTAAAAAATATTCATCTTTTTGGTAATGCCTTAGTTGGGAAAATCCTATGGGGGACTATATATAAACAAGGATTGTGGAAGTCGATGATAATTCAAGCGTATATTGAACCCCTTTCCTTGGAAGAATGGACAAGGAAAGAGATCAAAACTTTCCATTGAAGGGTCTATAGTCTAGAAGGATTTGGTATTAGCTTTCCCTTCAATGGGAAATTGACTCATTTAAAAAGTAGGGAATGGAGACAAACTCAAAATAGGGGTAAATCTTTGGCTTAGAAGTGGAGATTATTTTCAACTTCCTAAGCCTTGATTGGATCCTTGCAAAATCAATGTATGTGCACATTGGGTCACACTATTAATGTCTTAACCACCTCTATGGCATTATAAGGATTTAGCCCTAACAAAGCATATAAAAAAAATGTTAAAAGCATGGATTAGCTTAAGAAATGCAATATCAAATTAAAGAATGTAGATGTGATCATCTAATCCAAGAACTACAATGGGGACTATATATAAACAAGGATTGTGGAAGTCAATGATAATTCAAAAGTATATTGAACCCCTTTCCTTGGAAGAATGGACAAGGAAAGAGTTCAAAACTTTCCATTGAAGGGTCTATAATCTAGAAGGATTTGGTATTAGCTTTCCCTTCAATGGGAAATTGGCTCATTTAAAAAGTAGGAAATGGGGACAAACTCAAAATTGACTTAGAAGTGGAGATCTTTTTCAACTTCGCAAGCCTTGATTGGATCCTTGCAAAATCAAGATATGTGCACATTGGGTCACACTACTGATCTCTTAACCATCTCTATAGCATTATGAGGATTTAGCCCTAACAAAGCATTAAAAAAAAATGTTGAAAGCATGGATTAGCTTAAGAAATGCAATATCAAAATAAAGAATGTAGATGTGATGATCTAATTCAAGAACTACAATATGGTGAATAGACTCTAATGAAGTGCTTAATGAAAGTGTAATGTAACAATTTTTTTGACTTTTATTTTCTTGTTTGAAATGAAAGAAGTAATCAAAATCTAATTTTACAAACAACTTACATTCAATAAAAAGTTTAGAAAATCCATAGTTTTATATTTAATTTATATATGTTAAAACTTTTTTTTTTCCATGAATAAGTTTCCTCCATTATAAATAACTTTACTTTCAAAAAAAATTAATTTTTACACACATCCCATATTGCTAAGACCTTTTATGACCAACAATTCATTACACAGGCACATTCAATCAAATGGCCCATAACCCTCCGGAAAAGAGGATCTGATTGAAGACCAACAATTCATTACACAGGCACATTCAATCAATGGCCCATACCCTCTAGAAAAGGAGGATCTGATCTTATTTAATAGACATTTCATATTTCACAACCAACAATTCATTATGTGCCCATTCAACCAAATATTTAATATGTAAAATCAATATTCATTTCATCTAAATTTAGTTAGATCTTATTCTTGTAGTCTAATAACTTTGTGCAGCTACACATTACAGATCACCTCACAAATATGTAAACATTCCCATGGACTATTGGAAGATTCATACAGCTATTTGCAGTTTTAGAAGGCGATACACTACATATTTATTGAAAAGTGCATGACATCTGATGAATCAGTGTATTAATCTCTACTGGCCATCTACCAAGTCTCAGACACGATGACCTTGTTACCGTGTGGATGTCTTTACAATCTGTTTACTGCTTAATACCCAAACAGACAATCCAGGTGTGTGTTTTATTCCCATCTGACCAGAAACAACAGACTGTTAGTTGTTTTCACATGATCTGACCAATATTTTTTCCTTTATGGAATAAAGAAAATCTCCAAAATATATCACTATTAAATACAAGCTTAATCTCGTACAGAGTTAACAATCCAGCCACCTATTTCCCCAAGATGAAAAATAGGTTGGAAGGCTAAAAACCAAGTAGAAGTCATTGATGTTGTTGAAGGCTGACGAGCTTTGAATAGGCACCGTCCTTGTTGAGAAGACTGGAATGAGAGCCTTGCTCAACAATCTTACCATCCTGCAAAACAGCAATGATGTCTGCATTCTGAACAGTGGA
>ML797286.1:76287-89949 GCA_009831015.1 Picea engelmannii | reverse complement strand
ATACCATTATCCATCAAACAAACTTGGGTCCATTACTCAAACCTGGGGTCTCCAACTTCTCATGGCCATAACTCTCTAACCGTGAGGAGTTATGTGACGTTCCACATACCATTGGAAACATAATGACAAGCACTATCCATCTAGGATAGTTTACCTGACAAATTCATTGTCCTTCATCTCATTTTTCCACAATTAAGCATGGGTTCTCTTACTCTGCAAAGCGTCTTCCCATGAGGGCTTTCACCATAAGGGGACCACTTTGGAGTTCATCCATCTTTACTTCTTATCAACCATGACAAGACAATAATGAGTTATCTTTACATCAAACAACCTTGGGTCCATTACCCAAACCTTTGTGTTGTGGGGCTTTCTTCAAGGGTTGACATCAATGACAACCAACCTTAATCAGCAGAATTATAGCGTAAATCTACCCTATCTTCTTCAAAATTAATGTTAAATCACTTAACAATTTCGACCTGAAAGGGATGAAACCCTAACACTAATATTCAAGATGCTCCAAGAAACCATAGCACCTCCAAGTCAAAAAAAAGAAAGTACAAAAATGAAGTAGAGAGAGAGAGAGAGAAGTGCATCCATCTCCTCGCATCTCTAACACAATATTATCAAGGCACTATTAGATCATCATTTCCAATGTCTAGTTCAACATAGTTACCAACTTAACGAGAGCTATGACCTCAAAATGAGAACTCTGGCCCAAAAAACCTATATTTTTGGGTCAAAAACACCAAAATCAGCCCCCAATTCAAAAAGTGACGCTACCAATAGAAACATTTTTGGGGGAGTGATCAAAAGTCTACCATGTCTCCTTGACAACCAATACCATCGCAAGCAAAAACCTTAAAATCAACCCCAGAATCGAAAAGTGATGCTACCAATAACACTCGTTTTATTTTTGGAGTTAAAATTAGGAGTTAGTGGAAACCGCGACCTTAACAACTGGTACCATCGTCAACTCCTAAATTGTTCCTTGAAAAATAATTTATAAATCACTTATTGATCTTTTTTAATTTACAATAAAATAAATAATTATACAAACCAAAAAATAATTAAATAAATAAATTGAAAAAAAAAATTATACAAACCAAAAAATAATTAAAGAAGAAAAAAAAACACCACCTTTTTAAAAAAAACAAAACATAACCCCATTTTTTTTAATTTAAAAAAAAATAAATAAACATAACTTTTTTTTTCTTTTTCTTAATTTTTTTAGATTTTTATTAAACATTTAAAAATAAAAATAAAAAACAAATTATAAAAATAGAGAAAAAAATAAATAAATAAATAAATAACAAACAAAAAAAACTCAAACCAAAACCTAAAAATTAAAACTATTAAAAAACTGTAAAATTATTAAAATACAGAATTTAAAATAAAATAAAACCATAAATAAATAAATAAAATATTTAAACAAATAAAGATAAAGATTTCAATTAAAAAAATGTTTGAAAACAAATTAAAAAATTAAAATAAGAATATTAATTTAAAAACATTAAAAAAAACATAATAACTTAAAACTAAAAGAAACGAAAAAAAATTTAAAAAATTAATGTTATGGAGGAGAGCACGATTCTAGTAATCACACCTAACCCCCCTCTCTCCGCCCATAACATCAGTTTTTTAATGTGTTTCCTTTGTTTTAGTTCTTCAATTTGTTTCCTTTGTTTTAGTTTTAAATTATTTGAATTTTTGTTTTTTTTTTTATTTTTTAACTAATATTTTTATTTTCATTTTTCATTTTGTTTTGAAAAAAAAAATTAATTGAAATTTTTGTTTTAATTTGTTTAATTTATTTGTTTTTTTAATTTTGTTTAACCCTTTTTTATTTTATTTTTTCAATTTTCCCTTTAGTTTTTTTTTAGTTTTTTTAAATTTAAAAAAAAAAATTATTTATTTTTTAATCACTTTTTTAATTTTTTTTTCAAATTTTCTTTAGTTTCTTTGTATTTTTTAAATTAAAAAATATGTGGTTACATTTTGTTTAAAAAAAAAGGGGGTGTTTTTCCCCGAATGGTGTGTCTCACACGATCAGGGACGTTGTCTCTTCCATTGTGACCTTCACGATTGGTGTTTTATTTTTTCTACAATTTGTTTAATCATGCATGATGTTAGCTTTTTTAACAGATATTCAGTGCTCAAACAGGTTTTGGACATTATGCATATTGTTAGTTTTCAATATTTTAGGTTGGTTTGGTTTCCCTCTAGGTAGGATGATTTGGTTTCTCTTTGGGTAGGTTAGCAAAATGTCTTTGTTACTGACAATTTTGGTCATTTTCGGATCATTAATTTCATGTATATGTTGTTCATAGTATAATAGAAAAAAATCTTCGGTAAAAAAAAATGGGGAGATGTTTTTCTTTCTATAAAAAAATGGTTTGCAGAATTTTTTTTTTCAATTTATTTAATTTTTAATGTAAATTAAAAAAATTAAAAAGTAATTAATAAATCAATTTTCAAGCAACGATTTAAGAGCCAAATTTGAGCTTTTTATCGATGATGGTATCAGTTTTCAAGGCCATGGTTTCAATTAAGTCTTAATTTTAACTCCAAAAATAAAAGTGGTGAAGAAACAACCTGATATGGGTATTGTGGGCATCTATGTCGGTATTGTGGGCATGTAGGTGAAGAAACAACCCAGTAGAGAATACAATGGCGGTAAATATGTCCTTCTTCAACAAATTCAACTCAGTGCTATGCCCACTACCACGCAGTTAACAATTTCCAACTCTTTAGCGTTGTACTTGTCCTCAACAGTCACAGAACTTGACCAACAATTAAAATACGATCCCCTTAGGCTATATAGCTTTGTACAACGCCATATATTCAACCCTGGAATGGATATCTTTGTCCCCAATCACTTTTGGCGCCCACCAGCAAGCCAAATGGGTTCTTTCTCTGAGAAATCGATCCCAAATAACAAAAGACATCAGTCCTTCTCTTTAGAAAATCAAGGTTGTCCACCAGAACTCTACCCAGCTCTTATAGTGTGCCCACCACCATCAAAGTCGACCCCTTTTCTCAAAAGAATGCAGCCACGGCATCTACACTTCAACCCACGTGAAGAACTCGCCTTCTAAACAAGTAAACTCATCCCAAATGAAATGGAGCGACCCAACCAAGGAAATATGTGTTGTTGGTGCAAGGATACGACCCCCACTTCAACAACTCAACTCTAGAGAAGTGAACTCAGCCCCTTTCTCAAGGAAATGTTGTCCACAATCACCAAAATGCAACCCCAAGGTAGACTCAACCTCTGAAAACCCAAATCAATCTTGCAAATGAAGCACAGATAGTAGATATGGATGATCTACTCCATGAATTGGCTAGGATGGATAACTTTCACGATTGAATCTAATGTTCATCGAGGGTCTCCTTCCTCAATGCCAAAAAAAACTATGAGAGTTCTCAATTCCAATTTCAAGGGATAATAATAATCGTGAATGAAGAGAATTCCTCTTTTTCTCCTTTTATATTTCCCCGCCAAGCTCTTTTATTAATTTCCTATCTTTTATTAATAAAGTCACTTTATTAAATATTTGAATTTATTATTTTAAGTGACTTCCCTTTATTTCCCTTTTCACAAAAATGATTAAATATCACCTCTTTAAAGCATTTTTTTTTCCCAAGTGTCATAAGTCATTAATTAATCCACCCCCCCTCCTTTTTTAAATGTACGGCCTAACCTACGGGAATCGAATAGGCTAGCGGGTTGGCACCTGGTGCTTAAGCGGAAAGGGACATTACAGTCCTCCTTGCTTGAAATTGCTTGTCCTCGAGCAATTGTAAGCCTAGATGTTGAAGTACATGTTCTCCTTCCCATGTGGCGTCCTCAACTGGTAGTTCCTTCCACCTGATGAGGTAATTTCGAATGACCTTGTTTCTCAACTTCTTTTCCCAAACTTGTAAGATCTCTTATGGAATCAAGACCAACTATCCCTCCTCATCGAGTGGGGGTAACTTGGATGATGTTGTAACATGTTGACCCACGACCTTTGTAAGGCAAGAAACATGGAATGCATTATGAATTTTACTCCCCTCGGGAAGCTTGAGCTCGTAGGCCACTTCTCCTACTTTCCTGGTAATCTTGTAAGGTCCATAGAAGCGGGGTTTCAATTTCTCTGCTCATTTCTTCTTAAGGGAAGATTCCCTGTAAGGTTATAACCTCAAATACACCAAGTCATCCACTTCAAAACTGTGTTCAACTCTATGCCTAACTACATATATTTTTTGTTGATTATGAGTTCTTTGTAAGTTGTCCTTGAGAGCTTTCAGAATGTTTTGGATTTCCTGAATCCAATCCTTCGCCTTGGGCCCTCTATTGTCTCCAAATACCAAATCAACAAATGTCAGAGCATCATAGCTATATAATGCTCTGAAAGCGTCATACTGATGGATATGTGGAAGGTAGTATAGTAACAAAATTCTCCTAGATGTAGCCATTTGATCCAAGTCCTTTGTTGTCTCACTACATAATTCCTCAAATATCCCTCAAGCCATTTGTTTACTATTTCTATTTTCCCATCAGTCCGAGGGTGGTAACTAGTGTTAGGGGTCAAATCAGTGTGAACCATCTTGAAGAGCTCTTTCCAAAAGGCACCAATTAATATGTTGTCAATGTCGCTAACAATGGTCTTAGGTAACCGATGTAGTCTAAATACCTCCCAAAAGAATAATTATGCTACCTGTGTTGTGGTATAATCCGAGGGAATAGCAAAGAAATGAGAAAATCTGGTTAACCTTTCCAACACTACATATATGCAACCTCTACCCTACACCTTCGGCAACCCTGTAATAAAATCCACGGAAATACTCCCATTTCTTCTCCAGAATGGGTAATGGCTAAAGTAATCTGGCTAGATAAGTGTGTTTTTGTTTGTTATGTTGACAAGTGGTGCACTCCCTCACATGCTTCAATACATCATCCTTGAGGCCCTTCCACGAGAACCTCTCTCGAATCTTCCTGTAAGTCTTTAGAAACCCCCAGTGGTCTGCCAAAGGTGAATCATGTGATCCCTGCATGATCTTCTTCTTAAGCCCAGATTCTGGTACCAAATAAATATTTCCCTTGTAGTAGATGATATCATCTACTACCCTACACGTGTCATCTTGTACTTGCCCATCCAGAAGTTCACAAGAAATTTATTTTTTTAGTACTCCACCAAAAGGTGGGACTTCCAATCTGCAAAAATCTCCATAAGAGATAGAGTAGTTGACTTCCTTGAAAGGTCATTTTCTATAACGTTGTTTTTACCTTTCACATACTCTATCTCAAAATCATATGCTTGGATTTTACTGACAGACTTTTGTTGCCTCTCGTTTAAATCATTTTGGTCTAAAAAATACCTTAGGTTGTTGTGATCTATTTTAACTTTAAATTTGTCACCCACCAGGTATTGCTTGAATTTGGCCAAGGCATGCATGATTGTCAGCATCTCCTTATCATATATAAAATAATGACACTCATACTCCTTGAGTTTCCTGCTCTCAAAGGATATAGGGTGATGATTCTACATTAATACTACCCATATTCCTTCCCTGGATGCATCCCACTCTAGTACAAACAGCGAAGTGAACTCTGGCAATGCTAGAACTAGGCATGAACTCATCACTTCTTTAAGTCTCTCAAATATCTCTTGTGCTTCCCCTGACCAATTGAATGCCTCCTTCTTCGTGAGGTCCATGAGGGGTGTTGTCAATTGTGAAAATCCTTTAACATACCTCTCGTAGTAGGTGCAGAGGCCTAAGAAACCTTTCAACTATGTCAAATTCTTAGGTGTGGGCCACTCCAAGATAGCTCTAATTTTGTCCAAATGAACCTGCACTATGTTTGCTCCTATCACATGCCTCAAATATAACATTTCTTGCATTCCAAATTCACACTTGGACATTTTTGCATATAATGTCTTCTCACCCAAAATTCCTAATACCTTATCCAGGTGTTGTAAATGTTCTTCCCATGTCTTATTCTAGATCAGGATGTCATCAAAAAATACCAATAAGAATTTACATAGTTGCTTCTTGAACGTATGGTACATGCATGACTGGAATGTGGCAGGTGTGTTCGTCAACCCAAAATGCATAACCAGGAATTCATAGTGTCTGTAATGGCAACATAAAGTTGTTTTTGGAATGTCATGTTCCCTTACCTGAATTTGATGATACCCAAAATGGAGATCAATTTTTAAAAAGTATTTTGCCCCCTGTAATTCATCTAATAATTCATCAATCTGAGGAATCAAGTATCTGTGCTTAATAGTATTCTTGCGTAAGGCCCGATAATCTATGCACACGAGCAAGGTCATGTTCTTCTTCTTCACCATCACTATAGAGAAAGAAAAGGGGCTAGAACTGGGTCAGAGGTGTCCCAATTTGAGCAACTCCTTTATGGTTTTCTCAATTTCATCTTTGTATACCTTGGGATGCCAATAAGGAGTAGTAATGATTGTTTGAACTCCCTCCTCCAAATCAATAATATGCTCAAATACACAATCGGGAGGCCTACTTGGAGGAATGTCTCTGAATACCTGCTCATGCTTCTACAACAATGCTTGTATGTCTGTTGGATACTAGGGTGTGTGATTTGGAGGTTTCTTCATTGTGATTAAGCACCATGTTTCCCACTCTATTTCTCCTTGCCAAAGTACAACCTTCATCCTCTGTGACGATACCACATTGGAAGGGTAAGTATGCATCCCTCGTAAGACTAACCTCCTGCCATCAAGTCCCTAAAACTCCATCTCCATGGTCTGGTAATTTGTGGAGTATTTACCAACAGAATATAGCCATTGGACTCCCAGAACCACATTTGTATCTGGCACATTCACCACATAAAAGGAATTTGTTAACTTATAGTTCCCAAGTGTTATGTTCTTTTTGGGAATCCATAAAATACACTCCATGCTATGATTTCCTGCAACTTCCACTATAAACCCCTCAAACTCTTCGGTGGGAATTCCATGCCTCGTCACCCAAGTAGCATCTATAAAATTGTGGGTGGGTTTCCCCACCATCAATTAGAGCTCCCACTATGTGGCCCTACACAACTCCTCTCACCTTGAAAGTATGAAACCTAGGAACTCTCGACAAAGTGGTGATAACACCTCCCTTAACATCATCCTAAAACTGCGCATCCCTGATGCACGAAGCTCCTCCTCCTGTACGTGTTCTGGGTCATCCTCATCGTCCCCACTATTAGAATATACCTTAATGTAGTGAACCTTTCCCTTTCCTGAACACCTATGACCCGGTGCCTATGGTTCCTGGCAGCTGAAGCACAACTTCTTCCTTCTCATCTCTCTCCTAGTGTCATCATCCATCATGTCCTTCCTTGGCCAGTCCCTCTAAAAAGGTTTTTAATCTTGGTCTTTTATGGGAAAGGTTGGTTTGGGAGGAAACCTACTCTTCAGCATTTCATCCTGCAAGTCCCTGGTCCTACTAATAGCATCATATAAGGTGGTGGGCTATTAGGCCTTAACCCATCCACATAATGGTTCAACCAGAGCCTATGTGAACAACATGACTAGTCGGTGCTCCGATATGTTAGTCACCATGACGACGACCCTTTGGAACTCTAATATGTTTGAGTTGGGATAGCTCTCCGAAGTGAATCTATGGATCCTTCTTGTCAAAGTGCTCTATGAGAATTTACATGAAGTCCAGGTATGAAGTGATGTTATTATGGCCCAAGGTCACCAGTGTGTGATACCACGCGTGATACCACCAATCATGGGCTTCCCCATCAAGATGCAATGTGGCAAGTTTTATCACATTTGTCTCCATCATTGGGTTGAGTTGGAATTTGGAAATAGGTATCCAAATTTTGTACCTAATCCCTCGTTGTGCAACCGGATGACCCATCAAAGTTGGGAATGGTCTGTTTTCCCAATGTGCGTTGTAACTCAAAATTCTGGTTGAATGCCCTATTGAACCCCTTTGGCATGTTCTTGCTCTTGATATTGCAAAACTCTGCAAAGGACATAGTTGAGTGGAGGTCATCTCCTAAGGCCCTGTACTCCTACAAATACGCCCCAAATGGTTCATCTTGTTCAACATGCACTACTTAGCATGTTGTTAGGCTGTCCAAAAACTGAGGCATGGTGGATCTAGGTGTTCTACTATATAAGTGTGGATGGCTCTGCATGGTAGTGCACACATGAATTCCATTTCCATTATTGGATCCCCCTTCACCGTTGTTGCTTAGGGTGTTTTGACTTTCCCCCGGTTTGTCTACTAACCTGTTTATTGTTGCTGGCACTTCCTTTTGGTCCTTGGCTATATCATTCAGAGCACTAATGCGGTTCTTAAAGGCTACCTTATCATGATCTTCCATAGTTCCCGTACCTTTGTCTATTTCCGATTGATCCTCTATTTCTTCCCTATCCGGTACAGGTTCTCGGCTTTTGTATCGTTGTCGTCTATACGTAATATTCAGTAGATCCTTGGAATTCATTTAACTGATTATGGTTTCATGTTCGTGCCAAATCCCCACCGTTGGTGAAGAACATGCTCTGATGCCACTGTAATGTTCCGACTATTTATTTTTTTGGATTTTCCCTTAATTTATGGTTTAGACAATTTGTCAAACAATAGGTATATGAGAAAACTAACTACAGTAAATGCATATTATTCAACTCTGTTGTGGTTTACAAGTAAACACCCACATAGATGCTCCACAATTCCCATATCATTAAATTTTTAAGACAACAATAATAGATGTAAAAACTCAACAATTCATGCAAACGATAAATGTAAAGGAACCCGGTATTTATTCTTCCAGTAAAGGTCGCGGGCCTTTAAGTGAAGAAACAACCCAGTAGAGAATACAATGGCAGTAAATATGTCCTTCTTCAACAGATTCAACTCAATGCTATGCCCACTTCCACACAGTCAACAATTTCCAACTCGTTAGCATTGAACACGTCCCCAACAGTCACAGAACTTGACCATCAATTGAAATATGGTCCCCTTAGGCTATATAGCTTTGTCCAACACCATAAATTTGACCCAGGAATGGATATCTCTGTCTCAATCACTACCAACACCCACCAGCAAGCCAGATGGGTTCTTTCTTCGAGAAATCGATCCCAAATAACAAAAGGTATCAGTCCTTCTCTTTAGAAAGTGAGAGTTTTCCTCCAAAACTCTGCCCAGCTCCTAAAGTGCGCCCTTCACCATCAAAGTCGACCTCGTTTCTCAAAAGAATGCAGCCCTAACATCTACACTTTCACCCAGATGGAGAACTCACCCTCCAATGGTCTAACTTTCCTTCTAAACAAGTAAACTCGGCCCAAATGAAATGGAGCAACCCAACCAAGGAAATATACGTTGTCGATGCAAGGATACGACCCCCACTTCAGTAAATCGACTCTAGAGAGGTGAACTCGACCCATTTCTCAAGGAAATGTTGTCCACAATCACCAAAATGCAACCCCAAGGTAGATTTGGCCTCTGAAAAGCCAAATCAATCTTGCAAATGAAGTACAAATAGTAGATCTGGATGATCTACTCCCTGAATTGGCTAGGATGGATAAGTTTCACCATCGAATCCAATGTTCACCGAGAGTCTCCTTCCTCAACGCCAAAAAAAACTACGAGAGTTCTCAATTCCAATTTCAAGAGATAATAGTAATCATGAATTAGGAGATTTCCTCTTTTTCTCCTTTTATATTTCCATGTCCATCTCTTTTATTAATTTCCCATCTTTTATTAATAAAGTCACTTTATTAAATATTTGACTTTATTATTTTAAGAGACTTCCCTTTATTTGTCTTTTCACAAAAATGACTTAATATCACCTCTTTAATGCACTTTTTGTCCCAAGTGTCATAATTCATTAATTAATTCCCCCCCCTTTTTTAAATGCTCAGCCCAACCTATGAGAATCAAATAGGCTAGCAGGTTGGCCCCTAGTGCTTAAGCAGAAAAGGACATTACAAGGATTTATTTGATAAATATTTGAATGTCAAATTTGTTCTCTCTATGAATGGGCCATCGCTTTTGATGAAAAAAACAAAGAATTGAATTCACATGTCAAGATCTAAGGTTATGTCATACACAAGCAAGGCTCCAATGCAATGCCCTTCCGCAAGATGTGTCCAATGTTCCTCCTCAAGGCCTCTAAAGACTCCAACACTCATCTTAAGTCATGTGCTTTGCCAGGTCCACTTCCCTTGCATGAACACTATTGTAACCTAGGTGTCCCCCAGTGTAAATCACCCCGTCCACCCACTGACCAGGGAATGTCACTTACTCAGACACTTAGCTTAGTTCTGACAACATAATGTAACACCCAGTATTCAACTGAGGTGTGTCACATAACTTTATTTTTTCTTTTTCTCTCTAAATATGTATATACACACACAGGCATACATACATATTGAACTGCATGCAATTAAACATATACATACAATGCTCTAGCGGAAGCTTCACATATAAAAGATAAACAAACAGTTGTGTTCTGTAAATATACGATTTTCAAACTCATTTAACAGTGAACACAGACATGCAACGTATACAGGGTATATCCTTAAACATACGGACAGTTATGCTCACACAAACAATAAAACCCATTAAATAACACATAAATGACAATGCGGCATGGAATTCAACACATAACCAGTACTTATCTTGGTAAGAGTGTCACCAACTGCGTGCAGACCATCCACGAACCTCCCAGCCTTAGACTACACTGTTTGTCACTCTCAACAGTGAGTCACCCCCAAGCTGGGACTAGACTCCACCTGAGAAAGGGGTTCCTAACTCGGCTAAAGGTTCACGGTCAACTGAAAAGACTCCCTCTCAAGTGTTCACTCAACCACAGCCTACAGCCTCTCCTTGCCCACATGCCTGTCCCACCCAAGGAAGTGTGCCCCTTCTCTACTCAACAGTCCTTCAGCTGCCCCACTTCCCTTCCAGGGCTTCAGCAACAGGTCGGACCAGAAGTCTCAGAGTGTTGTAGCCGCAGTTTATCACCTTCATGAAATCGATCCTCAGCAATTCCCTCACTCAAATAATTGCTCACGGACCTGACAACTCGCCTCTTCAATCCCGCTCTCAAGCTGACAGGTACACCAACAAGAATGGATATCAATCTGGTCTGGGTAAGGAGGTAGGAAGATATGAGGTAGCTCAAGGACTGATGGAATGTATCGTGGATACTGGTTCTCTAGTTGAAGGAAAAGATGGTAAGATTCCCCTCTTCATAATGGTCGATTCTCCTTTCACAATGGTCCCCCCTTTCCCCAAAGGAACTAAGTCTCGGCAATAAGTATGCATGTCTCCAACTTAACACTTGTCATGTTGGAAGCTACTCTGATACACTTGTCCCCTACTTTAGGACTTAGGATAAATTAATTATCCGTACTTTATGTTTTTAAGAAATATTAATATAATATTTCTTCTCGCCTTTAAGCTCTCTAGCTTAGCCCTGTTCTTAACTTTAGGCCCTCCCTTTCCCTATTTGGTGGAATCTAGCCCCCCTTATCTTTTATCGTGGTCAGTCTATGCGTAGCGATGTATTTTTATATTAATCATGAGATATATACAAAATAGGCACTCTAGCCTTTAACATCTAGGTGTGATGGCCTAATTCCAAGACATAAGCATTCCAACTTATAACACTGGCTCATCAGCCTATAATGCATATTATATACACAAAGGTTCGTTGACCTTAATATTGTGCGCACTTTAGTTACTACGCGTGGTATCCGCTGACCTCAAGGTTGTGCACTCTTTAGTTACTGTGCATTGTATCATCTGTCTTTAAGGTTGCACGCACCTTAGTTACTGCGCGCAGTATTCAGAAATGTGCACATTACATCCCTTTACTGCGCAGTATATGCGCGCACCATGCCATGAAAGGTGTATTACAAAAAATGATGTCTAAACATCTCACTAGCTTAAATATACTTGGATTATATTTACGTTTGAGTTCATCCGAGGGATATTACAATCCCCTCCCCTTATTTATGCACTGTCCTCAGTGCATCATGTACCCATATACAACAAAATTCTCAAAATTCTTCAAAAAGATGCGAGTATTTTCCCGCATTGCATCCTCATGCTCCCAAGTAGCGCCTTCAGGTCCGTACCAAGTCCATTTGACCTTTACAAGCCCTATGGCTCGATTCCGGAGTTGTTTGATTTTTTTGATCCAGGATGCACACTGGATGCACTTGGAAAGCGCCTTCTTGCTCCACCTGAATAACATTCCAATCAATAACATGATTAGCATCAGGTATGTATTTCTTTAGCAATGATACATGGAATACATTATGAACAGACATAGATGCAGGCAATGCAATCATATAAGAAACGGGACCAATCCTCTCTAGGATTTCAAATGGTCCACAAAATCTGGCTGCCAACTTGGCGCAGTTTCCCAGCTTCGGGGAACTCCTATTAGCTTTTACTTTCAGGAAAACATGATCACCCACTTTGAATTCTCTGTGGATTCTGTTTTTATCAGCATAATTTTTCTGTTTGTCTTGGGCAGTTTTCAAATTTTGCTTAATTTTTAACATCTGGTCCTCCATCTCCTTGAGCAACTCTGGCCCGACTACTGTTACATCAACTGGATTATCCCAGCTTACTGAAGTATTGCACCTTTTGTCGTAAAGTGTTTCAAATGGGCTCATTTTCAATGATGTCTAATACCCATTGTTATAAGTGAATTCTACTAAATGTAGGTAGTCTTCCTATTTTGATGGTTTATCCATCACATACATTCTCAACATATCTTCTATCACTCTATTCACCCTCTTTGTCTGTCCATCAGTCTCAGGATGATAAGTTGTACTAAAGTTCAGATTCGTTCTGAATCCTTTGAACAATCCTTTCCAGAAATTCGAGGTGAATTTCGGATCTCTGTCAGACACAATCATTTTAGGAATTTCGTGCAATCGTGCCACTTCCTTCATGAAAATATCAGCAACATCTGTTGCTTTGTGAGTAGTTTTTTAGTGGAATAAAATGGGCAGCTTTTGTAAGCTTGTCCACCACTACCATAATCGAATCATGTAGTTTTTCTATTCTGGGCAATCTCGTAATAAAATACATTGTCACCACTTCCCACTTCCATTCAGGAATGGGCAAGGGTTGCAACAATCCTGTTGGGTGCCTATGCTCTATTTTAACTTTCTGGCATTCCATACACCTAGTGATGTATTCTGCAATTTCTCTCTTCATACCTGGCTAAAAGTATTGGCTCTTGACCGCTGCTACGGTTTTTTGATATCCAGGGTGCCCTGCATAAGGAGCATTATGCATCTCATGCAAAATTATACATTTCAAGTTCTGGACATTTGGTACAAAAATTATGTTCTTGTGCAGCAGTATTCCATCTACTCCCAACTTATAAATATCCATCTTCTGTGGTGTCTTACCTTGTTGTAGTTTTGCTATCAATTCTTTATATTGCAGGTCTGTATTTGTAGCCTCCAGAAATTTTCTTTTAACATCATTCTGATACATGTTGATGGTTGTAGCATGAAGCTCATGCACCTTCCTGTTGAGTGCATCTGCCACTTTATTTTTTTTCCCTTTGATATGCTTTATATCAAAGTCATATTCTCTTAGAAATTCTAACCATCTGCTTTGTCTAGCATTTAGATTTGGCTGATCAAATAAATATTTCAAACCATTGTG
>ML797286.1:63331-73800 GCA_009831015.1 Picea engelmannii | reverse complement strand
AAGGAGACGTACTTCAGCAGTTCTAGGAATCTTCTTTCATATTCATCTATGGTCATACTTCCAAGTTTGAGTTCAAAGAACTCTTTCATTTTCTTGTCATAATACCTCTTAATCAAGTATTTCTTCTCAAAATACTTCTTAAATTCCCTCCAAGTAACGCTCTTCTCTTTAATGTGTTGTACCTGCACAAGATGATCCCACCACATGGATGTCTTTCTTTTGAATTGATAGATGGAAATTCTACCCTCTGCATGGGAAGAATAATTGTGTAATTGAAAATACTTCCCCATGCCCAGCAACCATGTTTCTGCATCTTCATCCTTCTTGTGCTCACCATCAAATGTAGGAGGTTTGATTTTGTTCATTTCTCCTCGTAGCTCATCCACCCCAGACCTCTTGTGTTGTCTGATAGGGGATGGACTTGTGTTGCTACCTGCTCTTTTCTTGGAATGCTTTCGAGAGTGATGGTGGTGTCTACTAACATTTCCTGATCTCTTTTTCTCATCCGAAGGTTTGTGACTTCCAGATTTGCTTGAGTCACTTTCTTTTTCCAATTTCTTTTCTATTATATTCAGACTTTGCAATAACTTCATGTTGAAATCATCATGTTGCTCTTTGGCTCTCATAAGCCTTTCATTATCAGCTTTATGGCTTTGGACATCATTTTGCAAATTTTTAATAGTCTCTACCATATTCAGGTTTTCATCCCTTTCCTCTCCATGTCCATTGGAGTTTGTTCTTTCAATGTCCAAATGGACATTCATCCCTCTACTCTCATCTTGTTGACTATAGTTTCCTCATGTCTCTTCCATTCATATGGACTCGGTACTTGATCTGATCTGATCTAGTTGTTGTTAGTTTTGCAAAATGTGCAGCGATTAAAAATTATTGGTTTAACTAAATCAACAATCCACGAGAAATATGAACTATTTCGACTCAATAATTATATCAGAATTATCTTTTCTAATTTCTTGGTGTTGCCACCATGACAATTCTCAGACACGACCCAAGTTTTGAGAACTTAGCAAGCACTATATCATCGTGCAGAGATATTTCGGGTGCAAAGTGGTTTTCTAAAACCACTTTTGCATAAGTTTTGATGTCATGTGCTTCAATATGTCAAATCCACCATTCGAGGGACGGGTGACGGTTAGTCAGATCACTCTGTCTCATTCGCTCGTACATCACAGTTGTTTGAGTTAGGTGAACGCCACCATGTAACGAACTCAAAAATTGTAATCATTTGAATTGGATTAGCCAAGCATGGCAACCCATTGCACTTGTGCGCAAGTCTGTCAGGGATTCATGATTGAGGTTCTATAATTACCAACTCTCGGGTATGGAAGCATCATCTTATCCATCAGCGAGCAGTCTGCAAACTGGTTCGAACTTCTCATCTCTGTAAACGTATTTCGGTGTCCACAAACTGAGGTATATGGACCCAGTTAAATCCAATGAGACTGGTTATTCAGGCAACATGCTAAATTTTCCTGCGAGTACGAAGTAAAAGGTAGTCGCATAGATACTGATGACTAAATTTCATAGAATACCTGTTACTGATTCGAGATTGGAAATCAAGTTGAATCCAATCATGAGGGATCTGGTTATCAATAGACCAGCTGCTAAGAAGAAACGAAGCAAGCGATAGAAGAAAGAACCCGTCGCTGAAGCGACTAAGATTGTTGGAGATAATCAACCGGTCTGGTTAGATTCTTTAAAGGAGGAGCTCGCTAAGCTGAAATGAGCCCTCAATACAATTGAGTATATTTCAGCGATTTTTGGACAGATGATAGCAGAGGTAAGGAAGCTCCGGAGATGATAGCCATGTTCTTGTATGGTCTCTTTGAATAGGGCCACTGCTATTTTGAATCATCCCCTTTTTGTAATTTTGGATTTTGAATGAATATATAAGCGCAGAAGCGGATTTTATACTGCTTAAGACAAGATTCCACTGATGATGCTACAAATCTTGTTTCCTTTAATATTATGTGTCTTCTTGTAACTTAAATTTCACTTTCCACTGTTTGAATAAAACCCAGAATTCATCTCATCCGCTTGACTCATTTTAAATAATACTTCAATGAAGTTGTGTATTCCTCTTTCTTTGAATACTATGTAAATTTTTCTAATTAAACTCGAGCTCGTCGTCTTAATTAGCTTTTCAGATGATTTTGCGCACATAAAAATTCAACCTATGTACCTTTATTTATCGTGCAAACGACTTTATAAGGTAAATCATGTTTCCACGCACCTGTATTTGCTATACATTTCCTCTTCGTTGCGCCAATAACTTGCGCGCACTACTTCTGTGTTGCGCGTCAATATCCTCTGCACACTGTTTCTGTATCGCACTTGGATATTCCACATGCATTTCGCTCTATGCATTGCACCGTGCTAAAGTTCAATATGCCTTACCGTGTACAATAATCTGTATGCCCCATCGAATACTCTGTCGCTACCACGCACAACTACCTACGTGCACCCTTGCCTGCATTGTAGCGATACAACACATACTCCCACTGTGTGCGCACCAACCAAACTTCATTGTGCCTCACAATACTACGCACACCACGTGCACCTTTACTATGTGTATGCACTCCGCGCAATGCTAAATTTAGCGCGTACAGCTCTACATATTATTCTTCTACGCGGTGGCTCAAATTTCCATAAACGCAATATATTGTATCCCATACTATAATCCATACCATACTATAATCTCGTCTCCATTAGACTGGTTTGGCCCATCCAGGATTAGTGTCGAAAACTGACGCTTTGATACCATACTGTAACACACCCCGTCCACCCACTGACCAGGGAATGTCACTTACTCAGACACTTAGCTTAGTTCTGACAACATAATGTAACACCCAGTATTCAACTGAGGTATGTCACATAACTTCTTTTTTTCCTTTTTCTCTCTAAATACGTATATACACACACAGGCATACATACATACCGAACTGCATGCAATTAAACATATACATACAATGCTCTAGCGGAAGCTTCACATATAAAAGATAAACAAACATTTTTGTTCTGTAAATATACGATTTTTAGACTGATTTAACAGTGAACACAGACATGCAACGTATACAGGGTATATCCTTAAACATACGGACAGTTATGCTCACACAAGCAATAAAACCCATAAAATAACACATAAATGACAATGCAGCATGGAATTCAACACATAACCGGTACTTATCTTGGTAAGAATGTCACCAACTGCGTGTAGACCGTCCACGAACCTCCCAGCCTTAGACTACATTGTTTGTCACTCTCAACAATGAGTCACCTTCGAGCTGGGACTAGACTCCACCCAGAAAAGGGGTTCCTAACTCGGCTAAAGGTTCACGGTCAACCGGAAAGACTCCCTCTCAGGTGTTCACTCAACCACAGCCTACAACCTCTCCTTCCCCACATGCCTGTCCCACCCAAGGAAGTGTGCCCCTTCTCTGCTCAACAGTCATTCGGCTACCCCACTTCCCTTCCAGGGCTTCAACAACAGATCGGACCGGAAGTCTCAGAGCGTTGTAGCCACAGTTTATCACCTTCAAGAAATCGATCCTCAGCAATTCCCTCACTCGGAGAATTGCTCACGGGCCTGACAACTCGCCTCTTCAATCCCGCTCCCAAGCTGACAGGTACACCAACAGGAATGGATATCAATCTGGTCTGGGTAAGGTGGTAGGAAGATACGAGGTAGCTCAAGCACTGGCGGAATGTATCATGGATACTGGTTCTTTGGTCAAAAGAAAAGATGGTAAGATTCCCCTCTTCACAATGGTTGATTCTCCTTTCACAATGGTCCCCCCTTTCCCCAAAGGAACTAAGTCTCGACAATAAGTATGCATGTTTGCTACTCTGATACACTTGTCCCCTACTTTAGGACTTAGGATAAATTAATTATCCATACTTTATGTTTTTAAGAAATATTATCTTAATATTTTTTTTCGATTTTAAGCTCTCTAGCTTAGCCCTGTTCTTAACTTTACGCCCTCCCTTTCCCTATTTAGTGGAATCTAGTCCCCCTTCTCTTTTATCGTGGTCGGTCTGCGCGCAACGATGTATTTTTATATTAATCATGAGATAAATAGGCACTCTAGCCTTTAACATCTAGGCGCGCTGACCTAATTCCAAGACATAAGCATTTTGACTTATAACACTGGTTCACCAGCCTATAATGCACATTATATACACAAAGGTTCGTTGACCTTAATATTGCGCACACTTTAGTTATTGTGCGCGGTATCCACTGACCTCAAGGTTGCACGCTCTTTAGTTACTGCGCGTTGTATCCTCCATCTTTAAGGTTGCACGCACCTTAGTTACTGCACGCGGTATTCAGAAATGTACACATTACATCCCTTTACTGCGCAATATATGCACACACCATGCCATGAAAGGTGTATTACAAAAAATGATGTCTAAACAACTCACTAGCTTAAATATACTTGGATTATATTTACATTTGAGTTCGGACGAGGGATATTACACCAAGTCAACTACATGCCTCCATGCAAGCATCCAAGCCACCCCTTGCCCCCATGCAAGCATCCAAGCTACCCCATGCTATCTAAGGCTCAACACCTTCCTCTGGAATGCCAAATGATCATCCTCTGAAAGAAGCAACTGATCTACATGTGGACAGCATAAAGAATGCCCCAAGATGTTTGAAGATATCCAACACTCCAAGAAAAAATGCCATGCAAACACCCAACTAAGGTCAAGCAACCACCGAGTAAACCACCTCCAATGTGCAAATCCATCGTCGAGCATACAAAGGTCAATCATACACCATGTACCCCAAATCTTATGAAGCACCCCCAAACATGGTGTAAACACGTTCAAATTAGTCTTGAAAGCTAACACTATGAATGTGATTAAGTTATGAAGGCCCTTGTTTTTTACTCTTCCATTGTTTGTTCTAGTGATGTATTGCTATTCTGTGATGGCTCTAGAAGAGAGGTAAATAAGATGGAGGGAATTCTTGATTTATATTGTAAAACTTTAGGTATGGAAATGAATAGACTAAAATCCTCCATTTCCTTTAATGGGGTGGAGGAGGAAAATGTTAAAAGGATTTTGCAGGTATTTCCTTTTCGGAGTTCAAAGTTTCAAGCAGGGTTCAAGTACTTGGGTTTTTATTTGAAACCAAATGATTACAAGGAGAAAGATTGGAAGAAGTTGATTGAAAAGATAGAACAATGGACTAAGTAGTGGTGCCATCACTGGCTTTCCTTGAGAGGCGTATTGACTTTGGTCAAGTCCATATTAGAAGCAATTCCAATTCACTAGCATACCATGGCTTTCATTTCTAAAGGGGATTTTGAATTAATCAAGAAGAGATGTTTTAAGCTATGATTTAAGTTCCTTTGGACTAGTAAGTGAAAGGAAGAATGTATCCCTCTTGTAAAATGATAGTGCTTGGCCAAACCCAAGGATGAATGTGGTTGAGGTCTAAAAAATATTCATCTTTTTGGTAATGCCTTAGTTGGGAAAATCCTATGGGGGACTATATATAAACAAGGATTGTGGAAGTCGATGATAATTCAAGCGTATATTGAACCCCTTTCCTTGGAAGAATGGACAAGGAAAGAGATCAAAACTTTCCATTGAAGGGTCTATAGTCTAGAAGGATTTGGTATTAGCTTTCCCTTCAATGGGAAATTGACTCATTTAAAAAGTAGGGAATGGAGACAAACTCAAAATAGGGGTAAATCTTTGGCTTAGAAGTGGAGATTATTTTCAACTTCCTAAGCCTTGATTGGATCCTTGCAAAATCAATGTATGTGCACATTGGGTCACACTATTAATGTCTTAACCACCTCTATGGCATTATAAGGATTTAGCCCTAACAAAGCATATAAAAAAAATGTTAAAAGCATGGATTAGCTTAAGAAATGCAATATCAAATTAAAGAATGTAGATGTGATCATCTAATCCAAGAACTACAATGGGGACTATATATAAACAAGGATTGTGGAAGTCAATGATAATTCAAAAGTATATTGAACCCCTTTCCTTGGAAGAATGGACAAGGAAAGAGTTCAAAACTTTCCATTGAAGGGTCTATAATCTAGAAGGATTTGGTATTAGCTTTCCCTTCAATGGGAAATTGGCTCATTTAAAAAGTAGGAAATGGGGACAAACTCAAAATTGACTTAGAAGTGGAGATCTTTTTCAACTTCGCAAGCCTTGATTGGATCCTTGCAAAATCAAGATATGTGCACATTGGGTCACACTACTGATCTCTTAACCATCTCTATAGCATTATGAGGATTTAGCCCTAACAAAGCATTAAAAAAAAATGTTGAAAGCATGGATTAGCTTAAGAAATGCAATATCAAAATAAAGAATGTAGATGTGATGATCTAATTCAAGAACTACAATATGGTGAATAGACTCTAATGAAGTGCTTAATGAAAGTGTAATGTAACAATTTTTTTGACTTTTATTTTCTTGTTTGAAATGAAAGAAGTAATCAAAATCTAATTTTACAAACAACTTACATTCAATAAAAAGTTTAGAAAATCCATAGTTTTATATTTAATTTATATATGTTAAAACTTTTTTTTTTCCATGAATAAGTTTCCTCCATTATAAATAACTTTACTTTCAAAAAAAATTAATTTTTACACACATCCCATATTGCTAAGACCTTTTATGACCAACAATTCATTACACAGGCACATTCAATCAAATGGCCCATAACCCTCCGGAAAAGAGGATCTGATTGAAGACCAACAATTCATTACACAGGCACATTCAATCAATGGCCCATACCCTCTAGAAAAGGAGGATCTGATCTTATTTAATAGACATTTCATATTTCACAACCAACAATTCATTATGTGCCCATTCAACCAAATATTTAATATGTAAAATCAATATTCATTTCATCTAAATTTAGTTAGATCTTATTCTTATAATCTAATAACTTTGTGCAGCTACACATTACAGATCACCTCACAAATATGTAAACATTCCCATGGACTATTGGAAGATTCATACAGCTATTTGCACTTTTAGAAGGCGATACACTACATATTTATTGAAAAGTGCATGACATCTGATGAATCAGTGTATTAATCTCTACTGGCCATCTACCAAGTCTCAGACACGATAACCTTGTTACCGTGTGGATGTCTTTACAATCTGTTTACTGCTTAATACCCAAATAGACAATCCAGGTGTGTGTTTTATTCCCATCTGACCAGAAACAACAGACTGTTAGTTGTTTTCACATGATCAGACCAATATTTTTTCCTTTATGGAATAAAGAAAATCTCCAAAATATATCACTATTAAATACAAGCTTAATCTCGTACAGAGTTAACAATCCAGCCACCTATTTCCCCAAGATGAAAAATAGGTTGGAAGGCTAAAAGCCAAGTAGAAGTCATTGATGTTGTTGAAGGCTGACGAGCTTTGAATAGGCACCGTCCTTGTTGAGAAGACTGGAATGAGAGCCTTGCTCAACAATCTTACCATCCTGCAAAACAGCAATGATGTCTGCATTCTGAACAGTGGACAGACGATGGGCTACCATGACAGTAGTCCTGTTCTTCATCAGCTGGTTCAATGCCTGCTGCACAACATTCTCAGATTCAGCATCAAGGGCGCTGGTAGCCTCATCTAGAAGTAGAATAGCAGGATCTTTGAGCACTGCTCTAGCAATGGCGACTCTCTGTTTCTGCCCTCCTGACAGCTGAACTCCCCTCTCACCCACCTCAGTCCGATACCCATCTGGCAGACTGCTGATAAAGTTGTGGGCATTGGCCAGTTTAGCAGCTTCGATAACCTCAGCTTCTGTGGCTCCATCTCTTCCATAGATTATGTTATCGAATATGGTAGTGGCGAAGAGAGCAGGCTCCTGCTGAACCAGACCTATGTGTTTACGCAAAGACTTCACCTTCAATTTCTTGATATCTATGCCATCGATCATCACCTTGCCTGCGGTTGGATCGTAGAATCTCAATATCAGAGCAAGAATCGAACTTTTGCCCGAGCCACTGGAACCTACCAGTGCCACAGTTCGACCCGCTTTCACTACAAGATTGAAGTCCTGAAAAATTCTCACATCGGGCCTCGCGGGGTAGCTGAAATCCACATGCTTCAATTGGATCACCCCTTGTACATGAGTCAGAACTTCACCACTTGGGTCGTCGGGAGGTATTTCTGTTTTCCTGTCCACGATTTCAAATACAGAGCTCACAGCATCTGTGCCCTTGATTAAATCCGGACAGACAGCCAGCATCTCTGCCATGCCCAGGGCTGTGACTATGAGAACCATGAACGTTTTCATCACAGAACCAAAAGATGCTTCGTAGTGCTTGATGAGAGTGGAGGCATACCATAGGGCCAAACCATAGGAGCTGAACATGGAGAACTGTGAAAGTCCGTAGAAGAATCCTGCTATTTGCCCGCGCATAAAAGCTTTTTTTCGTGGCTCCTCTAATTCTCTGCTGAACATGTCGATCAGTTTCTCTTCGGCGCAGAAGGCCGCCACTGTTCGGATATTGCTCACCCCTTCGGTGGCCATCATATTGGCTTTTAGATAAGCTTTGCTCAGGTTTCCCCCATATCCTGTCATGAAGAATTTCTGTTATAGAGACACAAGATACCCAAAATCAGAAGACTTGTTATTAAGGCTCAGAAGATTCACATGAATAATATGCACGAGTTTAAATACTCACACACGTCACATCTGCTTGAAATTTTAATAAATGTAAAAGAACTCTCTTCTCAGCTATTTAACTCTGGTAAAGTATACATATACATATCCTATCTTTCTGGAATTGAATTTGAACTTGTTAAATTCAAACAAATCCTAATCCTAATTAAATTCAAACAAACCCTAACCCTAATAAAACTAATAAAACTCCAAAGCTTCAAATAAATAATATGAATCAATTTGCATACCTCACAAATCATTAAAACAACCTTAATAAATCCAACAAACCTTGCCTCAATCATGAGGCTTATTATGAAGACTCAGAATCACATATATAAAATGCACCAGTTTGCATACTTCACACATGCTTAAGCGTTGTGAAAATAACTAATCATTAAAAAAAACCCTAATAAATTCAGCAGATCTGGTCTCTAATTAAGAGACTAGTTAATTAGGTCAAAAGGGGTGCACCTATTGACAATGGGCACAATTAATCACTTTTTAATCATAAATTTCAATCTTAGGGTTGGCAATTGAAGATGCTGGCATATTCTTCGTCGTCCTCTCTAATCAATGGATGAGATTTTGATAAATTAAGTTCCTCTCATTTATAAAGATGTACGTTTATGTAATTACTTTTTCACATTTACTAAATAAGATTAAAAAATTACTTGATCATTGATCACCACCAGATTGCCACATTCAATGATTAAAAAATATTGTTCATGGGCGGATGCATATGGCCGCTTGTGGCCGCGTGGATTATGAACTGTGAGTATCTACCTTGCCGTTTCTTCTGTGTGTTTTACAGTGCGCCATCATTTTTTTTACTAGGGCGAGCGCGTGGATGTGAAGTGCTTTGTGTGGGCGTATTACCCAGTTCCTTCATTTGCTTTTCTCCATTCTCCGCTTTCATCCTGTCTTAGATTAACCATTTCTTTCTTCTGACGTTATATGAAACCATTTCTTCCTTCTGACGTTATATGAATAGCTTTTCGAAATTCATGATGCTAAAGAGAAAAGCGTTTCGAAAAAGAATCTAGTAGATTGGACATACTTCACCATTTTCACTGTGATGGTCATGATGGGCAAAATGATCATATCATAAGAAGAAAATGCGTTGCGGGTGCGTAGGTTATTAGGGTTACCTCCCAGTTGCAGGTGCGTACGTTATTAGGGTTAAGTTATATTTAATTTTACATTAATTAAATTAAATTTTAATATAATTAAATATAATTTTAATATAATTAAATTTTATTTAAAATATAATTTTAATATAATTTTAAATTTTAATATAAATTTAAACGCCCAAAAATTAAGAAGATGAATCGAAGTCCAATAATTTATTTATTAATAAATAATAAAATTTAATATATTCTTTTAAGGATTAGATTCATCTTCTTAGCCTTTCCGTTTTTACCAGCAGCTATTTTTTGCTGCCGTGCTAGTAATATGCATCAGTTAAGTTAATAAATTCAAAAAAACCTTCATTAAATCCTAATAAATTCACCCCATTAAACCTCTGCCTTAAAACTGTGAAATTTCAATAAATTCAAACAAATCGAACTCCAATTAAAAAACGTGTTATTGAGTTAATAAATTCAAAGAAACTTTAATTAAATCTTTAATAAATTCAAAGAAACTTTAATTAAATCTTTAATAAATTCAAACAAACCCTAACTTTAAAGAAGAAACTTGTCATTAAGACTCCAAAGTTTTAGATGAATGATATGCATCAATTTGCATTTGCATAGCTTGCAGCTGCTTAGACGCTGTAATATTTTACTAAATT
>ML797286.1:39010-50606 GCA_009831015.1 Picea engelmannii | reverse complement strand
GAGAGGTGGATTGCTCAATGAAATGATGCCAATGTGTCTTTGTCAAGGATGGAGTCCTTAAAACAATCTAGGCAGCATAACATTACTTGAAATTCCTTGAGAAAATGAGGTGCATTCATGGCTTTTTATAGCATTGCTTTGGGTTTTTGTGTAACTGCTTTGTAGTGTGAAAAGAGGCCATTTAGGGCATTATTAGGTCTTTGACCAGCCTACAATTCGAATTCAGCTCAGATTTGAGGGTCAAATCGACTTGGGAGCTGATCCATAAGTGGTTGGGAGGCCGACCACTTCAATAAATGCGCCGTTTAGCAGGTGCACGGATTTTTGCGCTAACAACGGCGCATCGTGCGCGTATGCGTGCATTCTACATTTCTGTTCCGCGCATGTGCGCGCTCGCCCAATTTCTGTAAAGTGCTCTTCAATTTTGCACTACTTTGTATAGTTTTTTGCCCTTTTTGAATGCTGTGGGATTAATTCATGGCCATGAATGACTTCATTACTGTTTTGACGATGCTGAGTTCTTGTAACCATGTGCTGACGAAATTTCAGTGATAACAGATGCCCCCTGATGGATGAGGTTAGGAGCATACGTATAGCCGAAATCCATCAATGTTTCTTCTACTAAGAATGTGGTTGTAAGATAGAGCAATAGTGGGATCATTCAGAGCAATCCTTTGGAGGAGAAAGGAACCGGTAGGACCCGACCTTCTATAAGGTGCGTAAAATATACAATTGTGTACAAACGAGGCGGGCATGCCCCATGCTCGTGTTATGTAACTCTGAAAAGAAGATGACGAAAGTGTTGGTGTAGACAACTGCAGCGCCCTAGGGGGCGGTTGAAAATAAAGGAAAAAGACAATTCTGTAAGTGAACATGCTCGGAACAATAGGCAGTGATCACGGTAATAAATAGCAACGATTATGTGGGCATTGATAGCCCAACCCAGTTCATAGGTCTTCGGCAAATGAGAGAAATATCTGCAATAGTTGCAAAGTAAGACCCACCGTAACACGAGAAAGTGTTGGCGTCGAATGTTATGGGGGTCAACGACAGCAGGGAGCAATGGTGTTTCACCCTGTGCCGTCCGAGATCGCTCATTGAATGGAGAATGAGAATCAAGATACTGTCGCCCTTTTGAAAAATTGTGCTGATGTCGACAAAAGGGGAACACGACTCCCGAAAGAAAAATGGCTTCGTGGAATCTACTGAGGTGAGGAAGTGGCAGAGGGACATGGATGAAATCAAGAACCAGGAAGACTCAAGACTACCCTTGGTTGGAGGATGTATGAGATAAAAAGTGGCCGCAACCGTGTAACGAGGTCAAGTGTCAGGGGGATGACAAGACCGGGGATAAGTTATGCCAGAGGTGGGACAAGGTGAACAAATTCAAAGGGTTGAGGTAAGTGACCTGTGGGGTGCTCTGAAGGTATGGACGATGCCGGCAAGGGTAGATGATAAGTAATGCTCCATTCAAGGGTGACATGGGTTCCATGTGGCCAAAAGGAAGCAAGTCGCCAAAGGTGACGACAAAAAGAGAATGTAAGGACTGGAAATAAAGGCGTTTGTACAATAAATAACGAATAATGTTGGGGAGAAATGTACAAATACAAAAACGGGTGCCCCAGTGTGATATGGGTGGCCCTTGTAGGGCATAATGTGCTTGGAACACTGATGAAGGGTGGGGGCCCCATTGGTGAGTTTCTGTATGAGGTAGGTGAAATGAAGGTAGGTTCGCAGATGGACAGACAGATTGTGGATGAAATGGAGGGTTCATGATACTGCGGAGGTGTAGGTAAAAAAATAGAACCGTAAAGAGATAATATGGGAGTCCATGTGAGAAAGCTAGCAAAATGAGGAGAAGGAGTATGTGGTTGATTCACGACATGATGAAAGACTATCAGGACTCCCAGCCCTAAAGGGTAATGAAAAACAGCATGAGTGTCAAAAGTGCCAAAATGTGCTATGAATGGGACAACTCATGTGGGTAAGAATGCTACCGGGTAATAGTACCAAAGATTGAAATGGAGGTGTGGGTACTGCAGAGCCGGGAATGAGGATTCTAAAGGCCAATATTAGAGGGTTTGACTGAAAATGTAAATGCAATACAGCGGGAGAGACTACATGCCAGTGCTGAGTATATACCTGAAGGGATGATGTCGATGAATGATGAGCAAGTACCTGCACACATAACAACCAAATACCCAAAGTGAACAATATCTGAAGAGAATCAAAGATATGAGCATGTATTTGATAAATGTGACTATGCGTGTGCGTACCTGACCATGATATGAAAAAAAGGCGCTCCAGGGGTTCAGGATAAAAAGCGACACAAGGACTGCTGTGATGTAGGTGACGGGATGCTGATCCCGTGGTTGAAGACGGTTTGAAAAATGGACACCTTGGGCTCCCGGAATGGTGAGTGGAAGTTTGGAAAAAGGTCTATATATAGCTGTAGGGCCCACATTGCCACCTCATTTGTACCTGCTGCAATAGTGAGTGGATAAGCAGTTTCCAGAGGAGATTTGTAGATTCAGGGAGGACGAGGCAACCGATTGATGGCATGGTTCTTAGAGAGGGTGCCGATGTTGTGCCCGAGAGTTTTACTGGAGATGCCGGGGGCGTGAGAGCCGCGATTGAGGCAGTGGTCAACCATTTTGCTTTGTCACGGTGGTGGCGAAGGTGGCCACTTATTTTCAGCAGAGGTGACAGGGATATGGCGGCAGATGCCGCAGGTGATACTTCGGTACACCTATGCTGGGGTGGACTTTCGGGGTGACCCGGACATGGTGTTACCTCCAGGGGAGGTTTTTGACCATCGAGGTATGTTTAGTATGTGGGTATGTTTTTGATTTATATTGTCTTTTTGAGATATCAGTCCATATGTATATGATATAGATGCTGATACTATCTGTCGTTGTTGTTTTTTTGCATGTGCAGATGTGGCACCTCGCGGGCGCGAGGTAGAGATGCAGAGAGTGCTGGCTCATCGAGAGCCGGAGAGATTACCGCAGGGAGAGAGGCGCCGGCGGGAGGGTGCTGCGGGGCGACCAGCTGAGCCGGAGCGGGCAACGAGAAGGCACCGGTACGATGACCCTGGTGCGGGGCCATCACACGCTTCTCCGGCGGCGGCCGGAGTGGATTATGATGACATACGCTGTCGTCTGGAGATGGTTCTACAGGATGTGCCTGAGGGCATGTGGACGCGCATCTAGGACGAGGGTTTCCTGGAGAAGTGTGTAGGGGTACTGCCCCCATGGCGGGCCATAGTGCGGCGAGCAACAGTGCTTGCGGCTATGACGAGTGGACGCCTGCCGCCGGGGCATGAAGGTCCTGTGGGTGGTCCACCACCACCTAGGGCAGGTGGTGGTGGGCCACTACCTCTGCCTGAGGGAGGAACAGGTGGTGGTGCGATAGAGGCACCCTGAGTGGTGTATGATGTACATTTTTGTTTTTGTTGTATATAGGCTGGTGAGCCCATTTTTTGTACCGAGGTGCTACATTGGCTTGCGGATACATGTATTTTTGTATGTAAAAATTCGGATGGCCTAATGGGCCTTTATATATATATGAGTATACATATTTTGAGATCCTGATGTTGTCTACATGTGTTTTTTGCTGATGATTTTGATGATGTCTATTCTATATATATGCTGTGACAGGATTTGTGAGATGTTTATGTATGTGTAGCTTGATGTGATATATGCCAATTCAACACCATGTTAGCTATTTGATCTGTTGTTTGATTCAATTGTTTTGGAATATGTGTAAATGTAATGGAATCAAAATGTCGAGATAAAAGCCTAACCTGCAGGTATTTGCGAAAGAGGCACGGATTGCGTACACGGTAAACATTGTTGAGCTGGAGAACGACTAGTTGAGAGTCGAGGAAGACGCTAAGGTGACGAATATGATGACGCTGGACGTCGTCCAGGAGGCCAATTACCGCAGTGTATTCGGCTTGGTTGTTGGTTGCTGGCCCCAAACATATGCCGCTTGAATGTAGCATTTCATGTGAGGGGGTGTAGAGAGCCCAAGCAGCCGAAGCGAGATTTTGTGTCCAACGGCTGGCGCCATCGGCGTAACCAATGTGGTAGGCTGGTGGAGGAAGCATATGTCAATAGCATAAAGGATAGTTTAGATGAGAGGGGAGGAGACAAAGATTAAAAACACTAGAAAAGAAATAACCTAAAGTAGAATGACTACTTTTAAGCATAAAATTTCTTGAGATACAACCCGTTGACGGGTTCTTTGAGAGAGAGGCCTTCGGGAGAGGCCAGGATATATGCGCCTTTGGTGAGGCAATGTTGAATAATGTAAGGGCCATGCCAAAGTGATTCGAATTTACCGTGGCCAAAGGTATCATGAGCGATATCATAAGCCAGGACGAGGTCGCCTTCGCGAAATGATCAAAGGTTGACATGGCGATCAAAGGTAGCCTTGGATCATTTTTTACCTGCCTCGTTGTTCTGTAAGGAAGATCGACGATCTTCATCCAGAGACTCCAAGTTCAGCAAGCACTGCTCCATTGGAGTAGTGTCAGGTAATAGCTCAATTGCGGTGCGTAAGGTGGGGATCTCGCACTCGATGGGAAGAGTTGCCTCGATCCCATGGACTAAATGGAATGGCGTGAACCCAGTAGCGGTCTTCACTGCCGTTCGATAAGTCCATAGCGCAAAACACAACATATGATGCCAATTGGTTTTATGTTTATTAACCGTGCGCTGTAACATGGTCTTGAGGACTTTGTTAACTGCCTCGACCTGTCCGTTTGACTGAGGGTAATATGGTGAGGCAAACTCGTGAGAGAAGCCTAACCGAGATGAGAGTTCGACGAAGATCTCATTCTCAAATTGTTTCCCATGGTCGGAAACGAGTTGGAGTGGTACTCCAAAACGAGATATGACGTGGTTAAAGAAAAAACATGCCGTAGTGTCAGCGTTGTTGTTGAAAGTGGGCATAGCTTCGACCCATTTGGTGAAGTAATCAACGACGACAACAATGTATTTGTGACCATTGTTGGAGGGAGGATTACAAGTCATAAAGTCGATGCCCCATTTACAAAAAGGGCTGGCCGTAATGACAGGGTGAAGAAGAGCGGGGGGAGCTCAGGCTTTGTTGGTATAGAGCTGACATTGCTCACATCGTTTCACGACATGAATGCAATCATGAAACAAGGTAGGCCAAAAGTAACTGGCTCGGATAATCTTTTGAGCAGTGGATATACCCGAAAGATGGTCCCCACATGCGCCGCTATGGCAGTCGTTTAAGACTCTGTCGGCCTCGTCAATAGTCAGGCAACGACGAAGAATGGTGTCAACGCCCCGCTGGTATAGGATGTCTCCAATGAGGAGATAGCGGGGGGCCTGATGGCGAATACGTCGTCGATAATCTCGTGAAAGGTGGTTACTGAACTTTTGAGTTCGGAGGTAGACGAGGAGGTCGCCGTACCAAGGATCATCCGAAGTGATATAAAAGAGATGTTCGTCGGGAAAGTCGTCAATCTATTGCACCCTTTTAGTTACCTTGGTGAGCAAATAAGAGGTGCTTACATTCCCGGTTGGGTCCTGCTGAGCATGACAACGGTAGAGGAAAGAGTTAGAGAAAGAAAAACAAAACTATAAGCAAGAATTAAACTAATAAAAACACAAATCATAAGCATAGGGACATAGAGATAACAAACACAAAAAGACCCATGTCACCAATGCTTTAAGACTGATCTATTGATGAAATCAAAGCACCAAGAAGAAAGGGGACTATGAGTCCCTTCTTCCTCCAAGGGAAGGCTCTTGGACCCTCACAAGCTTGCTCTCCTTACAACAAGAAAAATGAAAATGGTGATGAAAGAACTCCTTGCACAACCACTCAATGGAGAGGTGGATTTCTCAATGAAATGATGCCAATGTGTCTTTGTCAAGGATGGAGTCCTTAAAACAATCTAGGCAGCATAACATTACTTGAAATTCCTTGAGAAAATGAGGTGCATTCATGGCTTTTTATAGTATTGCTTTGGGCTTTTGTGTAATTGCTTTGTAGTGTGAAAAGAGGCCATTTAGGGCATTATTAGGTCTTTGACCAGCCTACCATTCGGATTCAGCTCAGATTTGAGGGTCAAATCGGCTTGGGAGCTGATCCATAAGTGGTTGGGAGGCCGACCACTTCAATAAATGTGCCGTTTAGCAGGTGCGCAGCTTTTTGCGCTAACAACCGCGCATCGTGCGCGTATGCGCGCATTCTACGTTTTTGTTTCACGCATGTGCGCGCGCGCCTAACTTCTATAAAACGCTCTTCAATTTTGCACTACTTTGTATAGTTTTTTGCCCTTTTTGAATGCTGTGGGATTAATTCATGGCCATGAATGACTTCATTACTGTTTTGACGATGCTGAGTTCTTGTAACCATGTGTTGACGAAATTTCAGTGATAACACCCTATAAGGTCTCAGGGAGAGTTATAACGCTTGTCTGCTCCTCTGAAGGAGCACTATCCATCCTTGGAGCGCTGACGCCCCCCTCAAGCTTCCTAGGGAGAACTATAGCGCTCTGATGCCCCTTTTGAGGGAGCGATGTCTAATCTGAGGCAGTAGTTGGCCCGTTGAGGAGAATAAGGGGAGGATCTTTCAAGTTTAGAAGGTAGTTGCATTCGAATTCTTGGTTCCATCAGGAGATCCCTGATCCAAGGAGGGAATTCCTCAACTTTTTCTAAAGATAACTCAAGAGGTTAAGCTCCTCTTAACCTATATAAGCAGGCTCTATGATGGTGAAAAGGGGAAGAATTGCTAGCATGAAACCTATGATCTCATAGGAAACACACAGTCAATCAAAGGAGAGTGATCAGTGAAGCTGCTGTCATCCAGGTTATGGATCTTTCGAGAAAGGGTTAGATGAAGGGGACTTGACGAAGATGTCGCATTCGCATCTATGATTATAAGTACTGCTGTCGTTATTCTCATTAATATGACATGCTTGGTCTGTTTCTTTCTAGTTTGTGTCTGATTTTACATGAACTTATCGTTGATAGATATATCTATTTTCAAGCTAATATCAATAGAGTAGGAAGTGGTCGTACTTTGTTTGTCTACAGGACTCAGCGAGGAGCTCGATTTGGAGTGTGCAGGGACAAACGTCGATAAAGAGGTACTGTTATTCTTTTTCCTTCTCATGTATTAGTTTGTATAGATTTGAAAGGAATTCAGTGTCCACGTTAAGCACTTTCTATCTTAGAGTTAGGGTCTAGTTCTTTGAGGCGATCTACCTGTCCGCAGGGAGATTTTCCTACAACAGAAACTGACGACACCGATGGGGAGTCCTCAAATAGAAACTTCTTGTTTTGATTTCTCCTCATAGACCTTGTTTTACCCCTTGATTGTTTCAGACCTGGTTCACTCCTCTTTTGATTGGTTTCGTGCGCTGATTGACTCCCTACCCCATCACACTCAGCCTAATTGTTGAGACTGAACTGCAACTTTTGGATTTTTTGACATTTTTTGGAGCTTTTTGAACCTGGCGCCCCTGTCCCTGTGTTAACAGAGTGCCAACGCTCCCTGAATACCTTACACAGAGCGCTATAATGCTCCTTGTCCTTGACAATAGAGCGCCAACCCTCCTTTAGCCCATAAACCTTCCAGAATTGCCTTTTTCAGGGTTTTACCTCTGTGTTTTCTCTTGCTGGATCACCTTGTGAGTCAATCCTTCTTCCTTTCTAGCTTTGACATCTGTCTTTTTGAAGAACGAACATCTTGCTATTTGGATTTTGTAGCCTTCTTCATTATTGTTGTTGAGTTTTTCTGTCATTTGGAGTTTGAAACCCATGCATTGCCTTTCTCTCTTTTTAACTAGGCGAAAAACTCCGGTGAGGGTCATCAAAGGCCTACAGATCTCTTCATTTTGATTTTAGTTAAGATCATTGTTCTTCGACATTCCTTTTGGTGTGAAGTTCTTGGTTTTTTCTTTGATTGTTTCTTTTCTTTTGCTTCTTGTTTTGATCACAACGAGAGGGTGTATTGTTTGTATGATTCTTGCTTGTGTTGGTCTGATTTTCATTCATCCAAGAAGATAATTAGCAAGATGAGCATTGTTTTGAATTAATCATTATTCATATGCAAACAATAAAGAAGAATCTTCATGATTGATCATGCATGTTAGAAGACATCTCAAAAGTTTTAGCATCACATCAGGATTTGATTGGAGAAAATTTGTTTGAGAACATTCCTTATTAGTGGAACTCTCTCTCTCCCTTAGATAAATGTTCATCGAAAAGAAATGAATGCTTATCATCTTTGATGCATTTTTGGGGCTGAGTCATAATTCCATCTGTTTCACTTCCATGCATCCCTTTTGAGTAAAGAACATCTATAAAATGAACGCTAATTAAAAATTATCTAGAACTTTTTCTTTTCTAGGATCCTCCACCAACAGTAGACTAGGCTTAGTACTTTGGATTGGGTTGTGAGCATAACTCTCCAAAGTTTCCAAAACAAATAGTAGCATCCTGAGTTAGGGAGAGTCAAATCCAATTATCGTATAAGTCTTCCTGGGATCCCCCTCTCACACAGGGGTTACGCACGAGGTCGCATTCGGGTGATCTACGGAGATTATCCCTCCGTGGTTTAACTGATTGTGGTGGTCAGATCATATTATGGGGATCGCTTAAAGGTAAATCCACAATTACTGCGTGGAATCCTTTTAGTTGATTTCGGGCTCGATACCCTACCCGTACGTTCGGATCGGACTGTCGACTGTTCCCGCCCAGGGGCTAACTGCGAATTGGTAACCTTAGTGGCCATAATCTTTAGGGTCTTACACAAGGTGATAGTGAAGGGAAGTCTCACTGTACCTAGTGCAGACATTGGTCAAACTCACTCGAGCTCCTTGGAGGGTAAATCCACAATTACTGCGTGGAAGCTTGCACCAAGGTGTAAGTCCATTAAGCAGGTCGCCATTGTAACTGTTCCACCCCATCCCCGCCCCTTCTGGACTTGATCACGGGACGTTGGATTTCATCACCAACTAGTACGATCATTGAGAGAAGGTCCTATTTGCTTGGTTGTGATTCTTAGATTCTATTAGCGTATGTTGTTTCTTTTTGGTAGTTGGCCATAGATCTCTTTCCCCGACTCTTTTTTTCCAACATCGACCCTCCACACCGTTTGCGGAGGCTACAGGGAATTCCTCCGAAAAATATGGAAGGAAACACCCCTTTACCCCCTCATTCTATGGAGGAATCTCCTCAACAGAGCGAGGTTCAAAACACTACAACTCCCCAGGAAGAAGTTCCCACTCCTTTAGAGAATTTTCAAATTGTTTCAGAGTCTCTGGAAGCTTTCCGCATTCTGGAGGGATATGAACGACGTGTCCTCCAACTGAATCCTGTTGGTGAATTTGTCGTCGTCAATCCTTCTGACATACTGACTGGGTCTCATCAAAACCCTTTAGTCGATGACCCTTTTTGGACCGCAGATATTGTTCGAAGTCCACCGCGCATGGTGCAAGATCTTTATGGAATAGGGATGGGTGCTGACACACCTATTTCTTACACCGTACCCCTAAACTATTTTATCGGTACCACCATTTTTACGGCCACACCGCCTGTTGGTCCGAGCACATTGTCCATTGGCCCAAGGTCTACTCTTCCCCTCCAGACGACCCATTCTACAATAGTCCCTCACATTCTGACTATTCCCGCCGGTAACGCGGTGGTTAATCAAGCTGCAATTGGCACACCTGTAACACCAAGACCTACATCATCACTCCCTTTTGGGTACAGAGCATTGAATGCTTTCACTGCCACTACTACCCAAGCCACTACTACCCAAGTTATGCCGAGAGGTTCCATACCTATCCAACAACCTGGAGGGATTGGTCTTGGTGGTCCTAATCCGCTCAGCGACACCGATCAGTCATTTACGTCTGGTTCTCAAATTCCGGGAACTCTCCGTCAAGTTGGGGGAAATCCTCCCACCGTAGGAAAAATTCCATTTGGGGGGCACCCTCATTCTAGGGGGCAGCTTCAATCCGGAGTCTACCATCAACCACATGGACAAAATGTGTCCGCTACACCCAATCCATGGAATATCCCTTTTCCAAGGAACCCACAGTTCTCAGCAGGACACAATTATCAGACTCTGCAACAACCTCCTTATGGAAAAATGCCAAACCCAACCTATAATCCTCAAAACCCATCCGGTTATCCTCCGCTCGCACATACTTCTCAAAACACCTCAAATCTTATGTACCCTGGTCAACACCAACCTCATACAAGAGGGCCCACTAGTTACAATTATCCACATAACCCAATGATTGGCCCCACTGGTGTCCCCATGCCGCACTAGCATTACCCGCAGGTTAATCGACAACTACCTTTTCTAGCTACCCTGGTACTTCCAGACTTGTCTCGGTTAACGAATGATCCTATTTATCATTCTTCGGTTTGGCCATCTATTCCAGCTAAACTTCCTTCTGATATCCCAAAATTCGACGAAAAGTCTGGAGAAGACCCAAACAACCACGTGATGACTTTCCATTTGTGGTGTTCATCCAACTCCCTCATGGACGATTCTATACGTTTGCGTCTTTTCCAACGAACGCTCACGGGTTTCGCGGCAAAATGGTATATTGAACTACCACGCGCATCTTTTCACAATTTCAACTCCCTCACCATGTCCTTCCTCACACACTTCCAACTACCCATTCGATACGAGACATGTACTAAACTATTAACCTCCCTTCGTCAGACAACTTCTATACATATCTATGATCATATTCATAAATGGAGACGACGACGAAGGCTAATCAAAGTGGTCATTCCTGACCAATTATTAGCGGAATGGTTCACTAAATCATTATTACCCCATATTGCTCGTGATGTTTCCATGGGTGGTGTAGTCACCGAGGAAGAAGCTATTGCCCGAGCTCAATACTTAGACTTAGTCTATTCACAATCCGGTACTCTGTACGAGTTGATACCAAATGCTACCCGTGCCACTAACGATCCATCCAAATCATCGTTTGCTTCCCACGTGGATGGAGTTATTGGCTCCGTCAAAACCCAATCTACTACTCAGTCGAATGGAACGATTCAGCGGCCCGCTTCGACGACTGCTCCCAGTCCGACTGCACCCTCTTCTACCCCCCCTCAAACTCAGGTCTCTGAGGTGAATGCGGTCCAATCAACCCCTTCACAAAAACATGGGGGCAATAAGAAAGCGAGAAATAAACCAAAGAAAAACAATAACAATGAACAACCAAAAAATCAACCGCAAACCCTCGCTGCTGAAAAACAACTACAACGAAAACCGAAATTCCCATGCCTCATTTGTGGTGACGATCACTACACTCAAGACTGTCCACATCGTGATGAAGTGGCCAAGATTTTCAAGGGAAATTCACAACCCGCCGTGCTTACTCAACCTTTTCCACAGCAACAATCTTTGGTTACTCAAACCCCCACCGTAGGGGGCATTTCCAACCAATCCCATGATGAGGCCTCGACAAGTGCCCACATTTACATGTTTAACGGGGTTAATCTGACCACTCGCTCCGCGACATATGACACGCCAGTTAAACCTGATAAGCTGAAGACTGCTAATGGTCCCATACCAG
>ML797286.1:16362-34275 GCA_009831015.1 Picea engelmannii | reverse complement strand
ATCATCATGTACAAATCATTTGGCACTGTAAAAAACTTAGAACTATATATATATATATATATATATATATATATATATATATATATGGCATGAATGAAATGTTTTGATTACATCAAAAGTATATAGAAGAGAAAAATATTGGGTCTTTACGCCCATACAACATCGCTTGACAAGGCATACAAAATATGATCTCCAGAGAGACTCTAATTTCCCTGCACTACATTATGCTGCGAGTAACATATCACCGCGCGCACTACACGCCTCAGTAGAGAATTGATATTCTCTAGTACTCCCATAGTGTGCCTCTGCAAATGTAAATGCATTTCTCCCCTCCGTAGAGGAGGAATGCCCATCGTGAGGCCTTGGAGGTTTCTTTCAACCTCCTGGAGACCTATCACGGGTACTCCCAGATCTGCTACGACTGGAGCACCCCCACGACGTCCTGGTATCGGTATATCAGCCAGGCGCACTGCTCCCTTGTCTGCATGTTGAAAACAATACATCTGTTAAAAACTCTTCTACATACCCAAAAAAATATATATACATTAAAAACTTAAAAAACAAAACTAGACAAGGTATGGCTCATTCTCTTACCTGACACATCCCAGTCTTCCCCCGCGGGTAAAATCAAATCCATGCTCCCATGGAAATCTACCTCAGTATACGGGAAGTCCTCTATCCAGAGATACTGCCGTCTCAGCTAGACAAAGAAATCACCAGTGAAACAGAACTTTGACTCCGCTACTAGCATCGGATATAGACTAGTCCACCTCTCCATCCTTGGTTCGTCCATTGGTCACACTGCCAGTGCTATCTGAGGCTGCATCTGGGGGATGCGATCCAAGAAAAATGAGACCAGAAAAGAGCCATAACCAAACTGTTTATGTCCCATTCGGCACCGTGAAACCTGTTCCTTCACATTTCGAAGGAACCCTGCACTCAAGTTGAACAGTGTTGGTTCCAAACACTGAACACCATAAGCCACCTACGATCTTGATGCCATATGCGCACTAGTACTGGCCGTCACGTTCGTGATGGAAAACAGTATGGACCGGAGGGGTAGCTCTCGAATATACTTGATAGGGATTCTACCCCCTACCAGTCTTGCTCCTGGAACACAGTGACGTGCTAGATACACGCCCACTTGTTCAGGTAGCGCTCTTTGCTCAGAGAAAGATATGGGAACCCCTCTTTTCGAGAGGCCAGTCAAGAAATACACGTCTTCTAACTCGATGGTTAGAAGTTGTGTGCCAATCCGGAATCCTTGCTCCGCAACATCCCATAGGCCAATCATATGCTCAAGCAACAAAATCTCCTTCTTCATTTTTTGCAAATTGAAGAATTTGAGTAAGACACATGCTCGCAATGCGGCCTGTGTGCGGGGACTCCGCAAGGCATCTAAGTCATCAATCTCATGTTCTCGTTATTTACACTCAATCGTGGTCACCGAAATCACCTACAAAACAAAAGAATAAAGAAATTCATTATTTCAACGTTTTGGCAACTTCGACATTTTTTTTAAAAGCGATTTAAAACATGAAATACAATTCCCACATCATTTAAAGAAACCACACCCTCTTTTACAATCACCATGCCCTCTCTTAGCCATTCAACATACATCACACAACAATGAAACGTTTTTAAATGCAAATGATTTCTTTATGGTTGCGTGGGCACATGTGGAGATTTTTTCATGGATTCTTTGCCAAAAAACGACCCATCCAATTAGCTATTGAGGCGTTGGCATCTTGGCCATCCCCTTCTAGAACGTTTTTGCAAAAGAATCCCCTTTTTCCATCATTTTTAGAAGAGGCCGATTTTGATCTTTTTGGGGTAACTTAGGGCTTCATATTTTAAATTGAATGATGCTATGAAAATGAATATTAAACCATGTAATTGAAAGAAGGAGGGATGAAGATCTACCTAGTCCGAACGACAAGAAAAACGGTCAACTGTAGCTTCGACAGCGAGCGAAACAAGATCCACCTCAAAATGAGAATCTCCACTACTCCAAAATCCTTGCAAAATGAAATGGTAAATGGAATTTTCATTGTATTGCTATTTATAAAAACTTTCCATTTTTTACAAGGTATAGTCATTTATGGGTTTCTCTAACAATATGATGGCTTCACTAAACTCCTGGTTTGTAGTTTTGGCATCGCAGGTTTCCTGGCAGTTCTAATGGATTATTTACCTTGTCCCGCTTATGAGCATAGTCTTAGTTCGTTCTCGAGCTCGAAAATATGAGAACGCAACTGGGTAAACGTTTATCTCTTTTTCGGACCCGTACGGATATACAAACACACGAACAAGGAACCCCCTTGGAGTCATCTTTAAACCCTTTTCAAACTCTCTAAATATGAAAATATTGTCGAGTGACCTTGCTTCCTTTCACACTCGTTAAAATGTTAGAAAGGGGGTCTTTCGAGCGATAGTTTATCTCTTTTCCGGTCTCGTTAGACTACTGTACGAAAAAGAAACTGAGAGAGTTCTCTTTTAAGTGTTTTTCCAAACTCTATAATCCCGAAAAACCTTCAAGTTTTCTGTCCTTGGACTCGTTAAAGCACACATCGACAGACCCATACGGGACCGATCCTTTACTTCTTCTGGTTCGTTAAACAAAGGAAGAGGAACTTACCGAAGGTGAGTTATATCGAGCATGTATTATCCTCCTCGATCTCATTAAATAAAAAAGAGACACTCGTCTATCTAGATGGGGGAAAAATTGAAAGGAGCAAGCCAAACAGTCTCTTGAGAACATTATCCAACAATTCTTAGAGTCACCCTTGAACATGACACTTTGTCATTTGTACACATCATAATCCGTTGAACCTCTGCACTGAGTCAATCCTTTGAGTTCCTTTCACTCCTTTGGGTTCGCCCGACGCAAGTCACAGTATCCACTGCATAGTTTTGGTCCATGTCATGTTTTGCTGTTGTGCCTCAGTGTTCAAGGGAAGTATCCGCCTCTAGAGTCGGCCATCCCAAATATCTTGCCTCAAAACCTGTGTCAGTCCATGTCCATTTTGATCCACCAATTACATCTCCATGTCCGTTTCGTGTCGTTGATGGGGGATACATCAAGACCCTCCTTCGATGAGTTTATTCCTGTCGACTTCAACACATTATCTGGGAATTAGGCTTCGAAACCAGTTAGTACTTTGGGACCTACATGCCTCAATGGTAGGACTCCTCACATTCGACAATAGGTTTACATCATTGACCTCTGATCGGATGATTCCATGGGTGTTCGACCTCAGATCATCTATTCACATTTGCTGGAATGTACTAAGGTACCTTGGGAATCATTGACATTAATGGTGATCTCCTTCGCACTTGTTAACGGTTCACACCATTGACCGATAATCAAGTGGTTTCTACCATGTTTGACATCAGGACATCTATTCACATGGTTAGATTCGTACCATATTGGGATTGGTAAGAAGACCCTGGGTTGAGTAACCACTTTGATATATGCTTTGCCCAGGTTGCGAAGGAGTTTCTATTGGACAAATAACACATACACTGTTACATAGATCCACTTTGTATTGGTTGTGTCTATGTCTTGTCGTTTCATAGATCCACTGTGTATTATTTGTGGCTACAATCAGTCTGAGTCATTAGAGTATAGATCCACATTGTATCTTCGGTGGCTATACCTTCTTATCAATACAATTATGGATCCGCAATGTATTTTATGGTGGCCATATCTTGCAATTCTTGATCACCCAATCATAGGTATGCCTGCCTTGGGTTTTGAAATATGTCATGATATTTGTTGGATGTTTGTGTGCAACTTCCGTCAGGTTCTCCAAGTCTATACCCTTGCTTGAACATCTACAAATCATTTCAGTTATCAATTTGCATCTTCTAACTTCATACTTTGGGGGGCAATCTGTTACACCTCAATATTGCTCACTTCGATAAGTGTCGTAAATGTCGCATGATCCTCTCAACTGTCGCAAGTGTCGCATGACATTCACAAGTGTCGCAAACATCAAACAAAGCATACGGCCATGATGATGACACCAAAAAGACATCTAGAATAACTCAGACACTTGATTTGGAGGAAGGGAAATGATTAACTGAAGTCAAGGAACTTTTATCACCTGAAAGAAGCTCTTAAACAAAGGTTTTGAAGGGGAGCGCTCCCCTACATCAGCCTTAGGAGTGCTGGCGCTCCCCTATAAGGTCTCAGGGAGCGTTATAACGCTTTTCTACCCCTCTGAAGGAGCGCTATCCATCCTTGGAGCGCTGGTGCCCCCCTCAAGCTTCCTAGGGAGCGCTATAGCGCTCTGATGCCTCTTTTGTGGGAGCGCTGTCTAATATGAGGCAGTAGTTGGCCCGTTGAGGAGAATAAGGGGAGGATCTTTCAAGTTTAGAAGGCAGTTGCATTCGAATTCTTGGTTCCATCAGGAGATCCCTGATCCAAGGAGGGAATTCCTCAATTTGTTCTAAAGATAACTCAAGAGGTTAAGCTCCTCTTAACCTATATAAGCAGGATCTATGATGGTGAAAAGGGGAAGAATTGCTAGCATGAAACCTATGATGTCATAGGAAACACACATTCAATCAAAGGAGAGTGATCAGTGAAGCTGCTGTCATTCAGGTTATAGATATTTTGAGCAAGGGTTAGATGAAGGGGACTTGACGAAGCTGTCGCATTCGCATCTATGATTGTAAGTACTGCTGTCATTATTCTCATTAATATGACATGCTTGGCCTGTTTATTTCTAGTTTGTGTCTGATTTTACATGAACTTATCGTTGATAGATAGATCTGTTTTCAAGCTAATATCAATACAGTAGGAAGTGGTCGTACTTTGTTTGTCTATAGGACTCAGCGAGGAGCGAGAGTTTGGAGCTCGATTTGGAGCGTGCATGGACAAACGTTGATAAAGAGGTACTGTTATTCTTCTTCCTTCTCATGTATTAGTTTGTATATATTTGAAAGGAAGTCAGTGTCCACGTTAAACACTTTCTATCTTAGAGTTAGGGTCTAGCTCTTTGAGGCAATCTACCTGTCCGCAGGGATATTTTCCTACAACAGGACTATGAAAGGAGTTTCCAACATTTGAAACAATTATTGACAAGTGTTTCAATACTAAGGATTGTGGACCCAAATAAAGATTTCATTGTATGCACAGATGCATATAATGAAGGACTTGGTGGAGTCCTCAACCAAAATGAATTTGTGATATGTTATGAATCAAGGAAGTTGAAGGAGAATGGAAGAAACTATGCCACTCATGATTTGGAGTTGGCAGCCATAGTGCATGCCCTGAGGAAATAGAGACACTACCTCATGGGAAAAAGGTTTGAGTTAAGAACATACCACAATGTTTTGAAATATTTATTTGATCAGCCAAATCTAAATGTTAGACAAAGCAGATGGTTAGAATTTCTAAGAGAATATGACTTTGATATAAAGCATATCAAAGGGAAAGAAAATAAAGTGGCAGATGCACTCAACGGGAGGGTGCATGAGCTTCATGCTACAACCATCAGCATGTATCAGACTGATGTTAAAAACAAAATTCTGGAGGCTACAAATACAAACCTGCAATACAAAGAATTGATAGCAAAACTACAACAAGGTAAGACACCACAGAAGATGGATATTTATAAGTTGAGAGTAGATGGAATAATGCTACACAAGAACATAATTTTTGTACCAAATGTCCAGGACTTGAAACATATAATTTTGCATGAGATGCATAATTCTCCTTATGCAGGGAACCTTGGATATCAGAAAACCGTAGTAGCGGTCAAGAGCCAATACTTTTGGCCAGGTATGAAGAGAGAAATTGAAGAATACATCACTAGGTGTATGGAATGCCAGAAAGTTAAAACAGAGCATAAGCACCCAACATGATTGTTGCAACCCTTGCCCATTCTTGAATGGAAGTGGGAAGTGGTGACAATGGATTTTATTACGGGATTTCCCAGAACAAGAAAACTACATGATTTGATTATCGTAGTGGTGGACAAGCTTACAAAAACTGCCCATTTTATTCCAGTAAAAAACTACTCACAAAGCAGCAGATGTTGCTGATATTTTCATGAAGGAAGTGACATGATTGCACGGAATTCCTAAAATTATTGTGTCTGACAGAGATCCGAAATTCACCTCAAATTTCTGGAAATGATTGTTCAAAGGATTCAGAATGAATCTGAACTTTAGTACAACTTACCATCCTGAGACTGATGGATAGACAGAGAGGGTGAATAGAGTGATAGAAGATATGTTGAGAATGTATGTGATAGATAAACCATCAAAATGAGAAGACTACCTACATTTAGTAGAATTCGCTTATAACAATGGGTATGAGGCATCATTGAAAATGAGCCCATTTGAAACACTTTATGATAGAAGGTGCAATACTCCAGTAAGCTGGGATAATCCAGCTGATAGAACGGTAGTCGGGCCAGAGTTGCTCAAGGAGATGGAGGACCAGATGTTAAAAATTAAGCAGAATTTGAAAACTGCCCAAGAAAGACAGAAAAGTTATGCTGATAAAAACAAAATCTACAGAGAATTCAAAGTGGGTGATCATGTTTTCCTGAAAGTAAAAGCTAAAAGGAGTTCTCTGAAGATGGGAAGCTGCGCCAAGTTGGCAGCTGGATTTTGTGGACCATTTGAAATCCTAGAGAGGATTGGTCCCGTTGCTTATATGATTGCATTGCCTGCATCTATGTCTATTCATAATGTATTCCATGTATCATTGCTAAAGAAATACATACCTAATGCTAATCATGTTATTGATTGGAATGTTATTCAGGTGGAGCAAGAAGGTGCTTTCTAAGTGCATCCGGTGCACATCTTGGATCGAAAAAATCAAACAACTCTGGAATCGAGCCATAGGGCTTGTAAAGGTCCAATGGACATGGTACGGACATGAAGACGCTACTTGGGAGCATGAGGATGCAATACGAGCAGAATACCCGCATCTTTTTGAAGAATTTTGATAATTTTGTTGTATATGGGTACATGATGCACTAAGGACAGTGCATAAATAAGGGGAGGGGATTGTAATATCCCTCGGCCGAACCCAAATGTAAATATAATCCAAGTATATTTAAGCTAGTGAGCTGTTTAGACATCATTTTTTGTAATACACCTTTCATGGCATGGTGCGCCCATATACTGTGCTGTAAAGGGATGTAATGTGCACATTTCTGAATACTGCGCGCAGTAACTAAGGTGCACGCAACCTTAAAGACAGAGGATACAATGCGCAGTAACTAAAGAGTGCGCAACCTTGAGGTCAGCGGATACCGCGTGCAATATTAAGGTCAGTGAACCTTTGTGTATATAATATGCATTATAGGCTGATGAGCCAGTATTATAAGCCAGAATGCTTATGTCTTGGAATTAGGCCAGTGTGCCTAGATGTTAAAGGCTAGAGCGCCTATTTTGTATATATCTCATGATTAATATAAAAATACATCGCTACGCACAGACCGGCCACAATAAAAGAGAAGGGGGGCTAGATTCCACCAAATAGGGAAAGGGAGGGCCTAAAGTTAAGAACATGGCTAAGCTAGAGAGCTTAAAGGAGAAAATAAATATTATATTAATATTTCTTAAAAACATAAAGTACGGATAATTAATTTATCCTAAGTCCTAAAGTAGGGGACAAGTGTATCATAGTAGCTTCCAACATGACAAGTGTCAAGTTGGAGACATGCATACTTATTGCCGAGACTTAGTTCCTTTGGGGAAAGGGGGGACCATTGTGAAAGGAGAATCGACCATTGTGAAGATGAGAATCTTACCATCTTTTCCTTCAACTAGAGAAACAATATCCATGATACATTCCGTCAGTCCTTGAGCTACCTCGTATCTTCCTACCACCTTACCCATACCATATTGATATCCATTCTTGTTGGTGTACCTGTTAACTTGGTAGTGGGATTGAAGAGGCGGGTTGTCAGGCCCATGAGCAATTCTCTGAGTGAGGGAATTACTGAGGATCGATTTTCTGAAGGTGATAAACTGCGGCTACAACGCTCTGAGACTTCCGGTCTGGCCTGTTGCTAAAGCCTTGGAAGGGAAGTGGGGCAGCCGAAAGACTGTTGAGTAGAGAAGGGGCACACTTCCTTGGGTGGGGCATGCATGTGGGGAAGGAGAGACTGTAGGTTGTGGTTGAGTGAACACTTGAGAGGGAGTCTTTCTGGTTGACCGTGAACCTTTAGCCGAGTTAGGAACCCCTTTCCCGGGTGGAGTCTAGTCCTAGCTCCGGGGTGACTCACTGTTGAGAGTGACAAACAGTGTAGTCTAAGGTTGGGAGGTTCGTGGATGGTCTGCATGCAGTTGGTGACATTCTTACCAAGATAAGTACCGATTATGTGTTGAACTCCATGCTGCATTGTCATTTATGTGTTATTTTATGGGTTTTATTGCTTGTCTGAGCATAACTGTCTGTATGTTTAAGGATATACCCTGTATATGCTGTATGTCTGTGTTCACTGTTAAATCAGTCTGAAAATCGTATATTTACAGAACACAACTGTTTGTTTATCTTTTATATGTGAAGATTCCACTAGGGCATTGTATGTATATGTTTAATTGCATGCAGTTCAATATGTATGTATTCCTATGTGTGTATATACATATTTAAAGAGAAAAAGAAAAAATAAAGTTATGTGACATACCTCAGTTGAATACTGGGTGTTACATTATGTTGTCAGAACTAAGATAAGTTTATGAGTAAGTGACATTCCTCGGTTGGTGGGTGGACGGGGTGTGTTACACTTGGGGACACCTAGGTTACAATAGTGTTCATGCAAGGGAAGTGGACCTGGAAAAGCACATGACTTAAGACAAGTGTTGGAGTCTTTAGAGGCTTGGAGGAGGAACATTGGACACATCTTGTGGAAGGGAATTGCATTGGAGCCTTGCTTCTGTATGACATAAACTTAGAGCTTGACATGTGAATTCAATTCTTTGTTTTTTTCATCAAAAGAGATGGCCCATTCATAGAGAGAACAAATTTGACATTCAAATATTTATCAAATAAATCCTTGTAATGTCTCTTTCTTCTTAAGCACCAGGGGCCAACTTGCTAGCCTATTCAATTCTCATAGTTTGGGCCGAGCATTTCAAAAAAGGGGGGGAATTAATTAATGACTTATGACACTTGGGACAAAAAGTGCATTAAAGAGGTGATATTAAGTCATTTTTGTGAAAAGACAAATAAAGGGAAGTCACTTAAAATAATAAAGTCAAATATTTTATAAAGTGACTTTATTAATAAAAGACGGGAAATTAATAAAAGAGCTCGACATGGAAATATAAAAGGAGAAAAAGAGGAATTCTCCTAATTCATGATTACTATTATCTCTTGAAATTGGAATTGAGAACTCTCATAGTTTTTTTTGGCGTTGAGGAAGGAGACTCTCGGTGAACATTGGATTCGATGGTGAAACTTATCCATCCTAGCCAATTCAGGGAGTAGATCATCCAGATCTACTATTTGTACTTCATTTGCAAGATTGATTTGGCTTTTCAGAGGCCAAATCTACCTTGGGGTTGCATTTTGGTGATTGTGGACAACATTTCCTTGAGAAATGGGTCGAGTTCACCTCTCTAGAGTCGATTTACTGAAGTGGGGGTCGTATCCTTGCATCGACAACGTATATTTCCTTGGTTGGGTTGCTCCATTTCATTTGGGCCGAGTTTACTTGTTTAGAAGGAAAGTTAGACCATTGGAGGGTGAGTTCTCCATCTGGGTGAAAGTGTAGATGTTAGGGCTGCATTCTTTTGAGAAACGAGGTCGACTTTGATGGTGAAGGGCGCACTTTAGGAGCTGGGCAGAGTTTTGGAGGAAAACTCTCACTTTCTAAAGAGAAGGACTGATACCTTTTGTTATTTGGGATCGATTTCTCGAAGAAAGAACCCATCTGGCTTGCTGGTGGGTGTTGGTAGTGATTGAGACAGAGATATCCATTCCTGGGTCAAATTTATGGTGTTGGACAAAGCTATATAGCCTAAGGGGACCATATTTCAATTGATGGTCAAGTTCTGTGACTGTTGGGGACGTGTTCAATGCTAACGAGTTGGAAATTGTTGACTGTGTGGAAGTGGGCATAGCATTGAGTTGAATCTGTTGAAGAAGGACATATTTACTGCCATTGTATTCTCTACTGGGTTGTTTCTTCACTTAAAGGCCCGCGACCTTTACTGGAAGAATAAATACCGGGTTCCTTTACATTTATCGTTTGCATGAATTGTTGAGTTTTTACATCTATTATTGTTGTCTTAAAAATTTAATGATATGGGAATTGTGGAGCATCTATGTGGGTGTTTACTTGTAAACCACAACAGAGTTGAATAATATGCATTTACTGTAGTTAGTTTTCTCATATACCTATTGTTTGACAAATTGTCTAAACCATAAATTAAGGGAAAATCCAAAAAAATAAATAGTCGGAACATTACAGTGGCATCAGAGCATGTTCTTCACCAACGGTGGGGATTTGGCACGAACATGAAACCATAATCAGTTAAATGAATTCCAAGGATCTACTGAATATTACGTATAGACGACAACGATACAAAAGCCGAGAACCTGTACCGGATAGGGAAGAAATAGAGGATCAATCGGAAATAGACAAAGGTACGGGAACTATGGAAGATCATGATAAGGTAGCCTTTAAGAACCGCATTAGTGCTCTGAATGATATAGCCAAGGACCAAAAGGAAGTGCCAGCAACAATAAACAGGTTAGTAGACAAACCGGGGGAAAGTCAAAACACCCTAAGCAACAACGGTGAAGGGGGATCCAATAATGGAAATGGAATTCATGTGTGCACTACCATGCAGAGCCATCCACACTTATATAGTAGAACACCTAGATCCACCATGCCTCAGTTTTTGGACAGCCTAACAACATGCTAAGTAGTGCATGTTGAACAAGATGAACCATTTGGGGCGTATTTGTAGGAGTACAGGGCCTTAGGAGATGACCTCCACTCAACTATGTCCTTTGCAGAGTTTTGCAATATCAAGAGCAAGAACATGCCAAAGGGGTTCAATAGGGCATTCAACCAGAATTTTGAGTTACAACGCACATTGGGAAAACAGACCATTCCCAACTTTGATGGGTCATCCGGTTGCACAACGAGGGATTAGGTACAAAATTTGGATACCTATTTCCAAATTCCAACTCAACCCAATGATGGAGACAAATGTGATAAAACTTGCCACATTGCATCTTGATGGGGAAGCCCATGATTGGTGGTATCACGCGTGGTATCACACACTGGTGACCTTGGGCCATAATAACATCACTTCATACCTGGACTTCATGTAAATTCTCATAGAGCACTTTGACAAGAAGGATCCATAGATTCACTTCGGAGAGCTATCCCAACTCAAACATATTAGAGTTCCAAAGGGTCGTCGTCATGGTGACTAACATATCGGAGCACCGACTAGTCATGTTGTTCACATAGGCTCTGGTTGAACCATTATGTGGATGGGTTAAGGCCTAATAGCCCACCACCTTATATGATGCTATTAGTAGGACCAGGGACTTGCAGGATGAAATGCTGAAGAGTAGGTTTCCTCCCAAACCAACCTTTCCCATAAAAGACCAAGATTAAAAACCTTTTTAGAGGGACTGGCCAAGGAAGGACATGATGGATGATGACACTAGGAGAGAGATGAGAAGGAAGAAGTTGTGCTTCAGCTGCCAGGAACCATAGGCACCGGGTCATAGGTGTTCAGGAAAGGGAAAGGTTCACTACATTAAGGTATATTCTAATAGTGGGGACGATGAGGATGACCCAGAACACGTACAGGAGGAGGAGCTTCGTGCATCAGGGATGCGCAGTTTTAGGATGATGTTAAGGGAGGTGTTATCACCACTTTGTCGAGAGTTCCTAGGTTTCATACTTTCAAGGTGAGAGGAGTTGTGTAGGGCCACATAGTGGGAGCTCTAATTGATGGTGGGGAAACCCACCCACAATTTTATAGATGCTACTTGGGTGACGAGGCATGGAATTCCCACCGAAGAGTTTGAGGGGTTTATAGTGGAAGTTGCAGGAAATCATAGCATGGAGTGTATTTTATGGATTCCCAAAAAGAACATAACACTTGGGAACTATAAGTTAACAAATTCCTTTTATGTGGTGAATGTGCCAGATACAAATGTGGTTCTGGGAGTCCAATGGCTATATTCTGTTGGTAAATACTCCACAAATTACCAGACCATGGAGATGGAGTTTTAGGGACTTGATGGCAGGAGGTTAGTCTTACGAGGGATGCATACTTACCCTTCCAATGTGGTATCGTCACAGAGGATGAAGGTTGTACTTTGGCAAGGAGAAATAGAGTGGGAAACATGGTGCTTAATCACAATGAAGAAACCTCCAAATCACACACCCTAGTATCCAACAGACATACAAGCATTGTTGTAGAAGCATGAGCAGGTATTCAGAGACATTCCTCCAAGTAGGCCTCCCGATTGTGTATTTGAGCATATTATTGATTTGGAGGAGGGAGTTCAAACAATCATTACTACTCCTTATTGGCATCCCAAGGTATACAAAGATGAAATTGAGAAAACCATAAAGGAGTTGCTCAAATTGGGACACCTCTGACCCAGTTCTAGCCCCTTTTCTTTCTCTATAGTGATGGTGAAGAAGAAGAACATGACCTTGCTCGTGTGCATAGATTATCGGGCCTTACGCAAGAATACTATTAAGCACAGATACTTGATTCCTCAGATTGATGAATTATTAGATGAATTACAGGGGGCAAAATACTTTTTAAAAATTGATCTCCATTTTGGGTATCATCAAATTCAGGTAAGGGAACATGACATTCCAAAAACAACTTTATGTTGCCATTACAGACACTATGAATTCCTGGTTATGCATTTTGGGTTGACGAACACACCTGCCACATTCCAGTCATGCATGTACCATACGTTCAAGAAGCAACTATGTAAATTCTTATTGGTATTTTTTGATGACATCCTGATCTAGAATAAGACATGGGAAGAACATTTACAACACCTGGATAAGGTATTAGGAATTTTGGGTGAGAAGACATTATATGCAAAAATGTCCAAGTGTGAATTTGGAATGCAAGAAATGTTATATTTGAGGCATGTGATAGGAGCAAACATAGTGCAGGTTCATTTGGACAAAATTAGAGCTATCTTGGAGTGGCCCACACCTAAGAATTTGACATAGTTGAAAGGTTTCTTAGGCCTCTGCACCTACTACGAGAGGTATGTTAAAGGATTTTCACAATTGACAACACCCCTCATGGACCTCACAAAGAAGGAGGCATTCAATTGGTCAGGGGAAGCACAAGAGATATTTGAGAGACTTAAAGAAGTGATGATTTCATGCCCGGTTCTAGCAATGCTAGACTTCACTTAGCTGTTTGTACTAGAGTGTGATGCATTCAAGGAAGGAATATGGGTAGTATTAATGTAGAATTATCACCCTATATTCTTTGAGAGTAGGAAACTCAAGGAGTATGAGCGTCACTATTTTATATATGATAAGGAGATGCTGACAATCATGCTTTCCTTGGCCAAATTCAAGCAATCCCTGGTGGGTGACAAATTTAAAGTTAAAACAGATCATAACAACCTAAGGTATTTTTTAGACCAAAATGATTTAAACGAGAGGCAACAAAAGTCGGTCAGTAAAATCCAAGCATATGATTTTGAGATAGAGTATGTGAAGGGTAAAAACAATGTTGTAGAAAATGACCTTTCAAGGAAGCCAACTACTCTATCTCTTATGGAGATTTCTGTAGATTGGAAGTCCCACCTTTTGGTGGAGTACTCAAAAAATAAATTTCTTTTGAACTTCTGGATGGACAGGTACAAGATGACAGGTGCAGGGTAGTAGATGATATCATCTACTACAAGGGAAATATTTATTTGGTACCAGAATCTGGGCTTAAGAAGAAGATCATGCAGGCATCACACGATTCACCTTTGGCAGGCCACCGGGGGTTTCTAAAGACTTACAGAAAGATTCGAGAGAGGTTCTCGTGGAAGGGCCTCAAGGATGATATATTGAAGCATGTGAGGGAGTGCACTACTTGTCAGCATAACAAATAAAAACACACTTATCTGGCTAGATTACTTTAGCCATTACCCATTCTGGAGAAGAAATGGGAGTATTTCCATGGATTTTATTACAGGGTTGCCAAAGGTGTAGGGTAGAGGTTGTATATATGTAGTGTTGGACAGGTTAACCAAATTTGCTCATTTCTTTGCTATTCCCTCGGATTATACCACAACACAGGTAGCATAATTATTCTTTTGGGAGGTATTTAGATTACATCGGTTACCTAAGACCATTGTTAGCGACATGGACAACATATTAATTGGTGCCTTTTGGCAAGAGCTCTTCAAGATGGTTGGCACTGATTTGACCCCTAACACTAGTTACCACCCTCGGACTGATGGGAAAATAGAAATAGTAAACAAATGGCTTGAGGGATATTTGATGAATTATGTAGTGAGACAACAAAGGACTTGGATCAAATGGCTACATCTAGGAGAATTTTGTTACCATACTACCTTCCACATATCCATCGGTATAACGCTTTTAGAGCATTATATAGCTATGATGCTCTGACATTTGTTGATTTGGTATTTGGAGACAACAGAGTGCCCATGGCGAAGGATTGGATTCAAGAAATCCAGAACATTATGAAAGCTCTCAAGGACAACTTACAAAGAACTCATAATCAACAAAAAATATATGTAGATAGGCACAGAGTTGAACACAATTTTGAAGTGGATGACTTGGTGTATTTGAGGTTATAGCCTTACAGGCAATCTTCCCTTAAGAAGAAAGAAGCAGAGAAATTGAAGCCTCGCTTCTATGGACCTTACAAGATTACTAGGAAACTAGGAGAAGTGGCCTACGAGCTTGAGCTTCCCGAGGGGAGTAAAATTCATAATGTATTCCATGTTTCTTGCCTTAAAAAGGATGTGGGTCAACATGTTACAACATCATCCAAGTTAGCCCCACTCGATGAGGAGGGATAGTTGGTCTTGATTCCAAAAGAGATCTTACAAGTTTGGGAAATGAAGTTGAGAAACAAGGTCATTCAAAATTACCTCATCAGGTGGAAGGAACTACCAGCTGAGGATGCCACATGGGAAGGGGAACATGTACTTCAACATCTAGGCTTACAATTGCTCTAGGACAATCAGTTTCAAGCAGGGAGGACTGTAATGTCCCTTTCCGCTTAAGCACCAGGTGCCAATCCGCTAGCCTATTCGATTCCCGTAGGTTAGGTCGTACATTTAAAAAAGGGGGGGTGGATTAATTAATGACTTATGACACCTTGGACAAAAAACACTTTAAAGAGGTGATATTTGATCATTTTTGTGAAAAGGGAAATAAAGGGAAGTCACTTAAAATAATAAATTCAAATATTTAATATAGTGACTTTATTAATAAAAGACAGGAAATTAATAAAAGAGTTCGACGAGGAAATATAAAAGGAGAAAAAGAGGAATTCTCCTCATTCATGATTATTATTATCCCTTGAAATCGGAATTGAGATCTCTCATAGTTTTTTTTGGCGTTGAGGAAGGAGACCCTTGACGAACATTGGATTTGATCGTGAAAGTTATCCATCCTAGCCAATTCATGGAGTAGATCGTCCATATCTACTATCCGTGCTTCATTTGCAAGATCGATTTGGGTTTTCAGAGGTCGAGTCTACCTTGGGGTTGCATTTTGGTGATTGTGGACAACATTTCCTTGAGAAAGGGGCCGAGTTCACCTCTCTAGAGTCGAGTTGTTGAAGTGGGGGTCGTATCCTTGCACCAACAACACATATTTCCTTGGTTGGGTCGCTCCATTTCATTTGGGATGAGTTTACTTGTTTAGAAGGCGAGTTCTTCATGTGGGTCGAAGTGTAGATGCCATGGCTGCATTCTTTTGAGAAAAGGGGTCGACTTTGATGGTGGAGGGCACACTTTAAGAGCTGGGCAGAGTTCTGGTGGACAACCTTGATTTTCTAAAGAGAAGGACATATGTCTTTTGTTATTTGGGATCGATTTTTCAGAGAAAGAACCCATTTGGCTTGCTAGTGGGCATCAGAAGTGATTGGGACAAAGATATCCATTCCAGGGTTGAATATACGACATTGTACAAAGCTATATAGCCTAAGGGGATCGTATTTCAATTGTTGGTCAAGTTCTGTGACTGTTGGGGGTGAGTACAATGCTAAAGAGTTGAAAATTGTTGACTGTGTGGTAGTGGGCATAGCACTAAGTTGAATCTGTTGAAGAAGGACATATTTACTGCCACTGTATTCTCTACTGGATTGTTTCTTCACCTACATGCCCACAATACCGACATAGAGGCCCACAATACCCATATCAGGTTGTTTCTTCACCACTTTTATTTTTGGAGTTAAAATTAAGACTTAATTGAAGCCATGGCCTTGAAAACTGGTATCATCATCGATAAAAAACTCAAATTTGACTCCTAAATCGTTGCTTGAAAAATGATTTATTAATTACTTTTTAATTTTTTTAATTTACATTAAAAATTAAATAAATTGAAAAAAAATTTCTGCAAACCATTTTTTTATAGAAAGAAAAACATCTCCCCATTTTTTTAACCCAAGATTTTTTTCTATTATACTATGAGCAACATATACATGAAATTAATGATCCGAAAATGACCAAAATTGTCAATAACAAAAACATCTAGCTAGAATTCTTGCTAACCTACCCAAAGGGAAACCAAATCATTTTTTTCTATTATACTATAAACAACATATACATGAAATTAATGATCCGAAAATGACCAAAATTGTTAGTAACAAAAACATCTAACTAGAATTCTTGCTAACCTACCCAAAGAGAAACCAAATCATTCTACCTGGAGGGAAACCAAGCCAACCTAAAATATTGAAAACTAACAATATGCATAATGTCCAAAACCTGTTTGAGCACTGAATATCTGTTAAAAAGCTAACATCATGCATGATTAAACAAATTGTAGAAAGTTCAAAAAATAAAGCACCAATCGTGAAGGTCACATTGGAAGAGACAACGTGTGAGACACCCCATTCGGGGAAAAACACCCCTTTTTTAAAAAACAAAATGTAACCACATATTTTTTAATTTATAAAATACAAAGAAACTAAAGGAATTTTGAAAAAAAAATTAAAAAAATGATTAAAAAACAATTTTTTTTTTCAATTTAAAAAAACATACAAAGCAACTAAAGGGAAAATTGAAAAAATAAAATACAAAAAGGGTTAAAACAAATTAAACAAAATTAAAAAAAACAAATAAATTAAACAAATAAAAACAAAAATTTTAATTAATTTTTTTTCAAAACAAAATGAAAAATGTAAATAAAAATATTAATTAAAAAAACATAAAAACACAAAAATTCAAATAATTTAAACCTAAAACAAAGGGAACAAATTGAAGAACTAAAACAAAGGAAACACATTCAAAAACTAATGTTATGGGCGGAGAGAGGAAAGCGGGAGGAGGGGGAAAGCGGGAGGAGGGGGATTAGGTGTGATTACGAGAATCGCGCTCTCCTCCATAACATTAATTTTTAAAATTTTTTTCGTTTCTTTTAGTTTTAAATTATTATGTGTTTTTTTTAATGTTTTTTAAATTAATATTCTTATTTTAACTTTTTAATTTGTTTTCAAACATTTTTTAATTGAAATATTTATCTATATATAATTTATTTATGGTTTTATTTTATTTTAAATTATGTATTTTAATAATTTTACAGTTTTTTTAATAGTTTTAAATTTTAGGTTTTGGTTTTTGTTTTTATTTTTTATTTTTTGATTTTTTTTCTCCATTTTTATAATTTGTTTTTAATTTTTAAAATTTCTTATTTTTTAAAATGTTTAATAAAAATCTAAAAAAATCGAGAA
>ML797285.1:266336-278281 GCA_009831015.1 Picea engelmannii | reverse complement strand
GCTATGATCTTCTTGATTTGGTCGTCATCCATCATGATTGGGTCCAAGGGTTCCTCCTTCTTGCCCTTATCCTTTCCTCCTTCCATTTCTCCTTTCTCTATCAGTGCTTCCCCCCTTCCCCCATGCACGCAGGGAAGTTTAGTTATCTGACTCCATTGTCATTACACCTTTGTTATATAACAATATCTTAATTGAAGTATAGAGTGATCGAATGTACCTTCCTCGAGGTCTGCGTAGAAACTCTTGCTCCGTTGTGTTTTATGACTTCACCGTGTTGACTACAAACTCTGTTATGAATCCTACCACAATACTATCAAGCCAAAAGTCTATTGCGTGGGTAAATTTTTTGTTCACCTGCTATAACTGCTCAATCTATACTGGGGTCCACTCTAGCTGTCGAATCCGGTTCGTTGCATGGTTTTCCTTCAACCTTAGTATCCACTCCTGCAATAAGTGTGGAAAATCACAGAAAAAGACTTCATGCAAATCAATAAAGACGTATTTCTCAAGATACTTGCGAGGTGTTACTCTAGGGTTTCTATTGTCTTTCTGTGCAAACTCTAGCTATTTTGTTCTTAACCAACTTTCAATCTCTTCTTTTGTGGGATTCCACGATCTCAACATCCCCTTCTATTGGCTCATTGCTTTCTTCTTTTCTTCGCTCTGTTCTTTCTCAACCTATCTCATCTACTCAACCCTCTATTGTTCCTACCAACGACAATGATACCATTTTTTGGTTACTATTCTTCTATATTGTCTAAGTTTATTGACCCAGGGTTCATGTCTATTTGGGTTTCCAACAAATCCTCTAAAACTATCGGCCCTCCTGGTAAACCATAAGGAAACACAACGCACAAGATGCGCTGCGTAGTCTCACCCGAGATAGATTTAATGGGCGGCTGTGAGACTCATGTGTTTACAACCTAGGATTGAGTGTGAGATACGAGGAATGAATATTGAACCATTATTATAACTGTAAATGCAATATACCGTCATTTGTGAATACGTAGGAAATATAACAACTCATTCATTAAGCATAGCCATAACTACTGAAAAGATGATAAATATAAGCATGCATTCATCACACAACACAGATGTTGCCGTGGTTCACCCCCTCCTGGACTACGTCCACAAAGATTTGTCTCTTAGCTCTTTTATTATGGTATTTCCGCATCTACAGTGCCGCACGCTTACAACTTCTCCTCGTCGGGGAAGATCTATATGAGGCGGACTAGATCGCACCAGGCTCCACAGCCTACGATCTAACCCTCCAGATCTACCATCCTCCCTCTTCTCTAGCTCAACAGCTTATCCAAAATAGATCATACAACAAAATATTACCTATCATAACGGCTCATACATTACTAAAAAAATAACTCTTTCTACAATAACAACAATGATAATAATCCGAACCCCCATATTCAAACCCCTGTGATATCTAAGTATCTATATTTATACGTTTCTGGCTCTTCATCCATTACAATACATTACCAAAACCCTAACCCTAGCGTTGTTAGGTCTTCCCTCGCACACACACGTGTTGTTCTTCCTTCCAGCTGTTGCTTTCCTCGTGCATGCTTTCTTTCCCAAAATCGCCTTGCTTTTCCACTTAGGCCTGCCTCCAACAGTCCTTATGAATTCTTTCCTTGACTGATCATGATCATGATTGAAGCTTCTTTGTGGCTTGAACATGGAAGGTCTTATTGAAGATGTATCTTTATTAGTTTTCTTAGATTCTAGTTGATGACGATTCTTTCCTTTGAATACTTTTGCATAACTCTTGCTCTTTTCTTACTTCTTCTTTTCTATCAACCTAGAGTGCTTCTCTTCATTATCTACAATTGATGTGGATGTTTCTGTCTCTTCAACGTTCTTGCTGAGCTTGATGATTTTACTTTTCAATGTGACAACTTCTTCTTCAAGCTTCTCAACCTCTTCTTCTTTCTTCATTATCTGAAACTTCATGACTTCTTCTGTTCTCTTCGCTACTTCAAGCTGGATTTTTAATGTGCTTATTTCTTCTTAAAGTCCTTTCTCTTCTTGACCAAACTCTACCGTAAGCTGTTTTAGATCGTTAGTTCTTTCCTTAAGATAATATATCAATATATTCTCTCTCATTTCTGCTTCTACCTTCTATGTTGGCTTCCAAATACTTCTTTTGATCTTCAAAATTTTCTTCGATCTTTCTGGCTTCTTCTAGCTGAGTTCTTAATTTCTCGATGACCTGTTGGGATTCTTAAAAAATGTGAACACTTTCCTTTTGTTTCATCAATTCTTTCTTGAGTGAATTGTTTTCTTCTCTTTCTTTTCTTAATTCATCAAGTACTAATCAATTCTGCTTCATAGTTGTCTTCCATTTCAATTAGTTTTTCTGTCTCATTTCCTTCATGGCAATCCATTTCAAGATGTCCGTTTTTTTTACAATTAAAGAAAAACAACATACTTCTGTTGACTATGTACTCTTCATCTTCTGAATCTGTTTGACATAATGAACATTTTTATTCTTGATCTGTACCTTCATATTCTTTGACATTCTCTAACTACGTGATGGGTGAAGAATAGATATTATGTAACTTATCCCAAAGTTCTTTAGCTAATGAACATTTACCCACTTTGTCCTTTACTGAATCACATAGTCCTTCCAAAATGAAATATATTGCAATTTTTTTATTTCATTTCAGTTCCTTCTTTGTTGTAGTCTTCTCATTTTTTGAACTATCATATCCTGTAACAAATGATTGCCAACTATCATACCCTTGTGCCTTTAAAAATACTTTCGTCCTTCCGCTCCATATCTCATACTTTAAACCATTCTAACCATTAAAAAGTGGTACTCCATTATCAAAATAATCCATGACCCCCTTCCAGTGGTTAAACTTTTTCTTGAAGGAACCTGCTCTAATACCAATTGTTGGATTACTGAGAGGGGGCGATGAATCAATAATGAACAATTATACCAATTATTAATCCTTTAAACCAAAACTTATATTCTTTTACTTATTCAACCATGTTCATATGTTCATCATCAATATCTTACTGTATCATGAACATTAACATTTATCAATGCATAATAAACAATAACAAACACATCCACACAATGCAGAGTACACAAATATTTACATGGAAACCCAATGCAGGAGAAAACCACATAATGCTTTTCTTATATGTCAATAATTACATTAAAAGAAGCACTGAATTCCAATTCTCCAGCTACAACTCGAAGGAGGCTTCGACCCCCTAGTTTATCAGGCTACAACCCGAGGGAAGCTCCAAGTCTCCAATTCTCTGGATACAACCAGAAGGAGGATACAATCCCCTATGTTCTCCGGCTACAACCGGAAGGTGGCTACAACCACCTATCCTTTCCCCGTCCAACCACCCTATAATATAAGTGCCAAATCTATAAATTGAATATGTCACTGTGACAACCTGTTCTGTCAAATTTGTCACTGAGAAACGTGTCATTGTATACTCATCAACCAATCTAATCTGATCACATATACCTCAAACACTATACCACAAGTTTTACCTCAAACCATGTGCTATAACCTCACTGTTATACAACCTCTATCTGTACCAATAAATTCAACAACATACCTCAACCAAAAGCCCTCAAACATGAACCAATACTAAACTTCAGTGGATCTGCCTCAGATCAACTCTACAACAAGCCCTAAATTTCCAAGAGGGCATCCAACAGATTTACAAGGAAAACCCTCAACTAGATTCATAAATTTAACACTACACATATGAAAACCATACCTTTTTTCTTCTTGTAGTGTTCTACTGCTGCGATTTTTTGCCGTGATTTTTCTGCCACGGTTTTTATGCCGCGGTTTTTCTGTTGCGATTTTTCTACTACACTTTTCTTGCCACGATTTTTTTGTCGCACTTTTTCTGCTGTGATTTTTTTGTTGCACTTTTTCCCGCCACGATTTTTCTACCACACATGTTTTGCCGCACTTTTCCTGCAACGATTTTTCTGTCGCACCTTTCCTGCCGCGATTTTTCTGCTGCACTTTTCCTGCCGCGATTTTTTTGTTGTACTTTTCCTGCCACGATTTTTCTTCCGCACTTTTTCTCTATCAATAATACCTACCCAAATAACCTTTCACAAAATAGATATTCAATGATATTCAATAGGTGCTAATGGAAGACCCTTTTTCTCTTATTTATACTCTCCAAGCATCTTCCTCTAGAAGTATCAACTTTTGTTCACTTAACCACTTTGTCCACTTAACTTAATCACTTTCCACAAATAGTAAGTTCTCCACTCCTAGTTGCAACTAACTTTATTATTTAATTAATTTCTTTTACAACCACTTTGACTTATCAATAAATAGTAAACTCACCACTTCTTTTTGCAACCACTTTACTATTTAAATAATTTATCTTTTCAATCACTTTGACTACTTTATTATTTAAATAATTTATCTTTACTCACAACTTCTTATTGCAACTAACTTTTCTATAATTAGTCAATTCATAACTTTTTCCCCTTAATTAACTTCTTGTTGTTGCAACCACTTTATTATTTAATTTATTTCTTGGTCAACCACTTTGACTATTCAATATTCTCATCACAACTACTTTACCATAATTACCAAACTCACAACTTCTTGTCGCAACTAATTTATTTTTAATTATTTTATTAATGTAACAACTATACCCATGATTAACTCCTAGTTACCATCAATTTGACCAGTACACTTCTTCTAGGAGCTTCTAGAATAATTGACTTCTTTGACCTTCTAGGGGCTTCTAGATAACTCACAAGGGTTCTCCAACTTCATATGGCCATAACTCTCTAACCGTGAGGATTTATGTGACGTTCCACATATGATTGGAAATAGCATGACACATATTATCCATCTAGAATAGTCTTACCTGTAAATTCATTGATCTTCATGCATTTATACCTCAAACAAACTTGGGTTCCTTACCCATGCCTTTGTGCTATCGAAATTCACTATCAGACTTCTCCAAGGGTTGACATCAATCACTAAGGGTTGACATCAATCTACAATATCAGTCTCCAAGGTTTGAAATCAATGACAACCAACAACCCATCAACTTAAGCCAACTTTATGACATATTCACCTTTGCCTCCTTTCATAATTCACAACCGATACGATTTGGGTTCTATGAATTACAATGCTATGAAATTTACAAAGTATAAAATAATTATAAGTGATATAACACCATTAGTTAAATAATTAGAAAGGCTATAGATTCATCAACCATTGAGATGCAATCTCAATTAAACAAGGTTCCATTTTTTCCCTTCCACTTTCCACCATTGCATTAAATAAAGACTTTGAATTATTATAAGTATTGTGTGATTATCCAAATCTTTTATGAATGAATGGTATTTGGATTTTAAAATGTCCTATCCAAATTAAATGGTTTTTAACAATATAATTAAATTATTATATGGGGTTACATTGGGTTTAAATGAGGTCTTGATATACATCTCGATTTTAAAAGATCGAGGTTGGACATTTGAAGTAGTGTAGTTTCACTTATAAAAAATAATTGATATAAATATAATGAAGGGTGGTATGAGGAAATTGTATGAATATAACATAAAACAAATTGGATTCATGGGAAACATTATAAACATTTATTCTCAGGGATCGTCTAGCCTTCTAGCCTTATCACACAACGTGCCACATGTACATACTTTATCCCCCTCTGGGTGTGAACTCGTGACCTCTGAGGAAGAAACACATGTTCTTAACCACTAGGCTCATTCAAGTTGTACATACTTAGTTAATATCTAAGAGCTTGTTTGGTTAAGAGCTCGAACCTAAGGAAATAGGTTAACCACCCAGAACCTAGATACATCTAGCAGGAGTGAAATTCTACCCTGTTATAGACAACCGATGAATACAATAGAAAACATATTATTTTTTAAATACTTTATAGTCCAACAATGAAATTTATTAAAGCTTATTTTTTTTTAATTATTTCATTATTTTTTTTAATTGACCAAACTTTATTTATATTATTATTATTTTTTTTTAATTCAACAACCATTTTTTTAATTAAACACTTCTCAATTAAAAAAAACCTAATATATTTAACACAAATTAAACACCAAAAATAAGCCAACACATGCCACAACATTCCATGCATGCACCAACAGATTTTCGAGCACTATATAGAGAAAACGTCAATGCCAAAGTCCCATTATAAATGCAATTGCCTTCATAGAGAAATGATTTAGGAAGAAACTCCATGCTGTTAAAAAACAATCCGGAGACCACCATTGCAAAGTAAGATCTTGTATCCGGAGGCTCAGCGAAACCACATCCGTCTTCTCCTGTGTATGTGATGGATACATCTGCGTTTAGGTGACTTTGATGGAAATTCCTTCTTCGGGGATCGGGAATGAACCGTAAGGGAGTTGCACCCACACTTCCTAATTATAATACCAAACTAGCAAACCAACATGCACAAAATAATTTTATGTATGTATTTTACTAGCACAGCTGTTAATATAGCAGCTGAAGAATGCCGAAAGGTATTGGCTGGTAAAGAATTTATAAAATTTTATTATTGATTAACAAATAAACGGTTGCACTTCATTTATCTGGTGTTAATATTTTAATTTTTATTAATCATTTACATGGCAATCAGTTAGCTATCAAAGTAATTTTTAAATATGATTAGGTAAATGTAAAAAAGTAAACACATAAACGGATGTCTTTATAATAGCTAGGAAGTTAATGATTGAAATCACAACCATTTATTTTGTGTGACTACTAAGAATATTTCAGCCATATTTAACCCTGTCCATAGAAAACTTATTAAGCACTAAACCCCTATTAAATCTGCCCATTGTCAATAGGTGTAAGCTTTTCGGCATAATTATTGAATCAAGTACACATTTATACAAAAAGTTTTTCTCAATAGTATAATAAATTCATGAAAAAATTTCTCAACCACACACATAAATAGTATCTAATAGTTGAATAAAATCTCTTACAACTAATTAAATCTAACAAATCTAAACTAATCTCTAATGTAAACATTAATTATAACACTACTCTAAATACAATCAGATTTTTTTACACACAAAGAGACCAAAGGATCCTCACTCGTGACTTGGGAGCCCATATTACTTTTACAACTATCTAAAATGTTGATTAGTAAATCTATTTCTTTTCATTAACAATAACATTATTATTATTTTTTTTTTTACATTTTTTTCTTTTTTACATTTAAAAAAAAAACAAAAAAACAATACAAATATAATCAATAAATCTATTTATAATAATCATTGTAATTATGATATAAATTTGATGGGCACTCCTTTGTAACAAGTTTCTTTTTAAAACTACTTTCATATGATATTTTATATTTATTTTTGCTTGTTATTTAAATATTATGTATTATATGTGTTTTTGATATTTTTCTTGTAAATACAGTAATCCTAATTAATATGTTTTAAATGAAAAATCCATAAATAATCATAAAACAATACAAGTATAATCAATAAATCTATTTATAATAATCATTGTAATTAGGATATAAATTTGATGGGCACTCCTTTGTGACAAGGTTCTTTTTAAAACTACCTTTCATATGACATTTCATATTTATTTTTGTTTGTTATTTAAATATTATGTATTATATGTGTTTTTGATAATTTTTGTTGTAAATACAGTAATCGTGATTAATATGTCTTAAATGAAAAATATCAACATTGATTATGATTTGTCTTCCATTTAAATTAAATTAATAATTGTTTGAAAGTATTCGAGGAGGTGCCATTATGGTGATATGATACCTAAGTTTGTAAATATTTCATTATATATAATAAAATAGATAGGATAAAATTTTAAATTGACGATTTTAAGAATTAAGAAAACGTCAAACTTACATATTGACGTAGATTTTAAAATTTCCAATATATAATAGAGATATAAAAATTAAAAAAAAGGGATACATAGCCATCAAATTTAACCACTAACAGTAATGAAATAGCTCAAAGTTTAGTTGGACCGAACCAAGGCGGTGAGCATAGATGTTTGTAATGAATAGGCATTGTCTAATTGTTTTACAAAATGCGATTTTTAGCCGAAATCTGGTGACATAAATATGCACAAAATCACTATTTTTTGTTGTTTAAAATCCATTTTTGAATGTAGAAATAGATTCAACATGCTGAAAAAATCTCGGGACACTCAGATTATATAGAAAAAATCGGTGTTGGCTAAACGTTCTACCTTTTGGGTTTTTTGGCCTGAATCCGACGATGTAAATTTGGACAAAATCACTATTTTATGTTGTTTAAATAGCATTTCTAAATGCATAAATGGATTCAGTGTGCTGAAAAACCCCTGGGGCACTCAGATTATACAAACTTAGCCACTCAAATCTGCAGATCCAACCATTCATCACCGAATTTCATGCAAAATCAAATGGAAAAAGTTACCAAAAAACAACCAAAAGGTAGAACGTTTAGACTAATGCGAAAAATTCACTCAAATCTACGGATCCTACAATTTCTCGTCGAATTTTAGGCAAATATCCCTGGAAAATATGAAAAAAAATCATTTAGTAGAACTTTTAGACTAAGGTGCAATGAATATAAAGTTGACACGTGGTGGGTTTACCACTAAAATTCAATTTTAAATTATGGCAGAATCTATGGAGCTCTTCCTTTTTGAGCTTAGAGGCAGAGGATAGTTCTTTTTGTTGTATGAAAGATATTTAATGGATTGAATATGTTCGTACAGGAAACAAGGTAAAAATGTGTTGAACAATGCCGTCCAATGATGAGATGATAGTTTTTCAACATTGTCAACATTGTCAGCTGATCCGACAGTGGGGAAGCCCTTGCGACTTTTCTGTCCACTGACTTTTGCCCAAAACTGAAATGCCTCGGGCATGGGAACGTCACATGGCTAGGATTCCATTAGCTTGTCCACACATGTCAACCTCACGATAATTCACCATGTTTGATATAAATGACAAGTTGTATTCTAAAAGTTCTATGAAATGAAGGTTCTTCGACGATTTTTTAGGGGGACATTTGCCCAAAATCCACAGATTTGAGTGATTATTTCTGTCTAATCTGAGTTTTTATTTCGTTTTTATAACATTATTTTATTTATTTTTATATTTTTATAAATTTAGATTTAATTAATCACATTAATTGAATTTAGATTTAATTAGTCACATTATAGCATTCAACCAATCATAAATAGCTTTTTTTTTTATAACATTATTTCATTTTTTTTTTATAATTTTATGAATTTAGATTTAAATAATCACATTAACTGAATTTAGATTTAATTAGTCACATTATAACGTTCAACCAATCATAAATAGAAAATTTAAATTTCAGAACTTCAAAAATATTTTTTTTTTCAAAATATTTAATTTAATATATTATTTTTTATAAACATGATGATAACATACATTGATACTATATTTGGTAAGGGATTACTTATATTTATTTAAAATTTTATCACCATAGTTTTGATGAGTTAGAAGGTTACGAAGGAAGGTACTGTAACAAATATTTTGAAATTGATATCTAATATGGGTTACATAGGACATTCTGAGCGAAAGTGTTTTTCATCTTCAACCTTCTTAGTGTCACAAAAATGACTGGGAATTGTCCAACACTCACTTTCACTCTCGAGCTCATGATAATCTGTTCTTATTTTAGCAATGCTTTTTTTCTTCCTTACACTAGTGAAAACAAATACATAATTTTGATCTTTTAGATTAGGGTTAATCACCTTTGATAGTATCTTAATTTTATTTTATCCTTTAATTCTTTATAGCACCACAATTTCTCCTTAAATTTATATGTAATAATATTTTTAATATTATTGTTATTCCCCAATGATTTAGCCAAGACTTGGCATCTTTAGGCCATTCTCTCTTGAGCCTTAGGTGGTTTTGTTTAGAGTTTGAAGTAATTTTGGGAATCCTCTTTTCATCTATGTTGTTTATCTTGTTCTTGTATATTAGGTATATAATCATAGCCATGCTCTCAATGGGGTAGAGGCTTTCTTCTACGAGGAGGATAGGATATGGTGTATTGATTTTAATTTTGAAATATAAGTTATAAAAATATTTTGAATTTGCTATATTTTCTTCATGATTCTCTAGAGGTTCTACATCCCCAAACTTCACATTCATATAGGATAACAAGAGTGATAAGAGTCTCAAAGAATATTTTTTTCTTATCCCAAATCCAAAGGTCTAGTGATTTACAATTGTTTTCAAGCCAATACGAATTTTTCCACCCTCCATTTATCATTTTCTCAATTCTATAGCTCTAGTGAGATTGTAATTTGTGATGAATATTTATTTTGAAAAAAATGTATAAAGGCACTTCCTCGAAGTTTTTGTTGTCATATACGACAATTTCCTAAGTGAAAAATTTTGGATTTAATTATCATCTTTGGTTCGTCAATGTTCACTGTCATACCCATATTAGAGAAGAAATTTGTGGATTCTTAGTTACTTGTTGATATCAAAGGGATTTTTCTCCACAAGAACAGTATCATTGGTGTAAAGGAGGATGATGACTATACCAACAAGAGTCGAGCCGATACAACTTGCTTCTTCCAAACAATCTTCTAACTTATCAATGTATATGCCAAAACTGGTAGGGGACATGGGACAACCTCGCTTGACTCCTAAATTACAATTAATTTCTTTTGACCATCCCTCAATGTCTTAAACTTGCCAATAAGGTTCTCATACAACTTTACCATGTAGTAGTTCTCAACTTGAAAGTAATTTTTATCTCTTCTAACCTATTCCAAAGGTTTGTCCTGAGCACCATGTCAAAATATTTTTGAATTCAATGAAACAACAAAGGAGAATTGTTTTATTATTGTGACACTCCTTAGTAATTATCCTAAGCATAACGACATGGTCCACAGTAGAATGATATCTCCTAAATTTAGCCTGGCCTTTAGCTATTTTTCTGTGGCTTTTTAGCCATATGCTAATCTTCTTCTCTAAAATAATTCCATCTAGCTTGGCTAAAATGGGGCAAATCATAATGTTCCTATAGTTAGAGGGATTAATTTTATCCCCACTTCTAAAAATAAGTACAATGAGGCTTTGCATCTAGGGTTTAGGGAATCACTGCTTGACTGCTAAATTAAATAGATTGTGTATGTGATGGATGAGGATAGGCCCTCCATTTTTTAATATTTCATCTACGTATCCTTAGATGTCCTTAGCTTTTCCTTTTGCGAGATGATTAAACCCAAACTCTATGTCTTCTATAGAAAAAACTTTCTCCTCTATGGAAACACTTGGAATGTTGTCTACAACATTAGGGGATTCATAAATATTTTTAAGATAGGATTTCAAGTTCCTTAAGGGAATCATATTATTTTTTTTAGTTTTACGGGTCATAATTTGCCTCCATAATTTCTTAGGATCTAACTTAGATAAGTTCAAAATATTCTCTTGTTTTAATTAGGGCTTTGTACCTATTTATCTTATTGGATTTTAAGGATTCATTAGAAGCATCCTTACTGATTTTTCAAGCAATTTTACACTCGTTATCATACCAAGTGTTGGTTGTTCTATTTTTCATTTTCCATAACACAATGATGGAGAACTTGTTAATGGAAGTAGAAAGGGTTGTCATAAAATTATGATAGAGGTTTTCAACATTGTTCTTATAACATCAAAGATTAAATTCATTGTTTAAACCCTTTAAGAAAATATTATCTTTATTTTTCTCAAAAAGCAAGTGCATATGTTTATCGAAATTTTCATATATGAGGTTTTTGTGCGTGGAAAAGTTTAGAGTTAGGGTTAAAGGTCTATGATAAGAGTCAAGATCATGATCATTTAAAAGGACAAAATTTACTATTTCGTTGTATACGAGGATAATAGATTTCACATAATCCATGACATTGTTTCCCAGCCCATGAATACAAGCCACCCGATTG
>ML797285.1:252911-266286 GCA_009831015.1 Picea engelmannii | reverse complement strand
TTTTTATGTAACATGTTATGCCACAAATCCCTTTGCAGTAGGATTCTTGTGCCATGCTAACCAAAAGAAAATCCTTCTATGTTAGGGACCTTAGATTCTTCACGCCCCCAAGTTTCAACTAAAAATATAATATCAATTTCACTCATGATTCAACTTGACATAGGACCTTTGCTCCATGGAAAGCCATGGAAGTTCCAAGAGAGGATCTAGAGTGTCCCAAATTCCTATTTATTATTATCTTTTTGGTCTCCATCCCTAATAACAACTTTTCAATTCCTAATTATTGCCCATTTTCCTTCCTTCCTAGATTCTTTTACCTTTTGAACTTCCCTCTTCAATTCAACTTGGTCTTCTTGAATGAGGTCTTCATTTATAAATATTGATGACCCTTTTAAGCTCAGAGATTTATTTAGTATGCCATATTTATGGTCATTAGAGATTACCTTGACATGGATCAACCTATCTTTATGTTCGATTATTTTTTCCAACCTCTTTGATTTTATGAAGAAAGTTGTTTCAATTTTTGGTTTATTGTTTAGTTCTTCTTTTACTATTTCTAGCATGTCCTCATATTTTTTCTCTTTTATATAAAAAATTATGATGATCAAGGCTCTTTTGTTACGCTCATGATATAACTCTATGAGCTTATTCATTTCCTTTTTGATGGGTTTGATATCCAATTTACTTTCCAAACTATTTAGGGCCAAATTGTTAGTTAGGTTTTCTTCTAGCTTTTTAATCTTCTCGATATTATGATTTTCTTCAACATCTCCTTCTTGGGTTGATCGTTTATTTTCTTAGATTTTATTTTCCATTTCTTGTAATCTAACCTCCAATTTCTCCAACTGAGTCTCCAACCTTCATATTTTATTGTCTATATATGTCTAATTCTTGTCTTCTAAGGATCTAAACTTATTATCAAGCATTACCTCTATCTCTATTTGAAGTTTGGATTCTCTTTGTTCTCTCCATTTTTTATAATGATTCGATATGTTCTAAAGTTTATCTATGGTTACATTGCTAGACCTCCCCTTGAGAGGTTTTGGTACCTGTAGCGAATATCTCATTTTGGAAAGAAAAAAAAAAGAATTATAGAAGGAACTTGTGCACCTGATTCATAGCAGGGTTTGAACGATAGCAAGAACAACCAGAATGGAGCTCAAATATACATCAACACAATTGTTGACCAAAAATTGGTCAATTCTATTTTCCCACACTTGGAATAATAAAAAAATTGAGATCACTGAAAACAACATCGTATAATGATGAGATGATAGTTTTTCAACATTGTCAGTTGATCCGATTGTGGGGAAGCCCTTGCAAATTTTCTGTCGACTGGATTTTTCCCAAAAATGAAATGCCTTGGGCAGAAAAACGTTAGATGGCCAAGTTTCCATTGGCTTGTTCACACATGTCAACCCCACCATAATTCATTATGTTCGATCAAAATGACAATTTCTTAATTTTTTATAATTTCATCATTTTATTTATTTTTTAATAATTTTAATCCAATTTAAATTTAATTATTCACATTAGAACATTTAACTAATTATAAATAAAAATTTTAAATTTCACAATTCCATTTTAAAAATATTTAATTTAATATATTATTTTTTATAAATATTATAAAACATTAAAAAAATTCAACATATTAATAAAAAGTCAAAAATAGTTGACCGACAACCGGAACATATAGTCGCACATAGGCACCAATAAGGGTTGCTTCATAATTTTTTGCTTTAGGAAAGTTAATAGGTTCTTAGTGCATTCACGTTTCATTGAGGTTTGTTAAGAACTTTAATTGTTTTTAAACTATTTGAGTGCGTTACTTACATTTATTCTATATCAGTTTTAGTCTTATTAATAAAGTTGGTCTCTTTTTAAAGGACTTAAACATAGAATTAAATCTTCTATCATATAAAAATAATAGTGAAGACATTTATCATAATATTACAATCTTTTCTATTTTCATAAAAAATTCTTTATCGAAGTGTTGCGTAAAAAAAAGGAAAGAATTGCCAACCCTTGGTATGATAACGAGTGTAAACTTGCTAGAAAATCCATTAGGGATGCATGTAATGAGTCTTTGAAATATGATAAGATTAATAAATACAATGTCCTAATTAAAAGGAAAGATTACACTACATAAATAGAAAACAAGAGAATCTTTTGCACCTTTCTAAGCTAGATTCAAAGAAATTTTAGAGGCAATTTCTGACTTGTAAAACTAAAGAAAATGTTATAATTCCCCTGACAGACTAGAATTCCTATCTTAAAAATATTTACGAATCCCGTAATGTCCTGGAAAAAATTCCAAAAGTTTCTAAGAAGATGATGTTTTTCTATAGAAGACATAAAATTTGGGGTTAAGTTACTTGAAAATGGGAAAGCTAAGGACATCTAAGGATACAAGCTAAAATATTAAAAGTTGGAGGGTCTATTATGATCCCTCACATACACAAGCTCTTCAATTTAGCACTTGAGCAGGGATTCCCTAAACTTTGGAATCAAAGCCTCATTGTACCTATTTTTACAAGGGGGGCAAAATAAATCCCTTTAATTATAGGACCATTATGATTAGCCCCATTTTATCCAAGCTATATGGAAGTATTTTGGAAAAAAAGAAAATCACATGGCTAAAAATCCATGGAAAAAGAGCTAAAGGTTAGGCCAGGTTTAGAGGTTATCATTCAACTGTGGACCACCTTATCATGCTTAGGATCATTGCAGAGGAATGTCGCAATAATAAAACCAATCTCCTTTGTTGTTTCGTTGACTTTAGGAAAGATTTTAACATCATGCCTAGGACCAACCTTTGGAATAGGTTAGAAGAGCTAAAAATTCCCTTCGGGATGAGAGTTGTTGCGGTAAGGTTGTGTGAGAATGTTATTGCCAAGTTTAGGAGCACTGATTGTTTCTCAGAAGAAATCAACTGCAATATAGGAGTCAAACAAGGTTTTCCCCTATCCCCTACCCTTTTTGGAATTTGCATTGACAAGTTAGAAGATTGTTTGGAAGCCGCAGGTTGTGTTGGTCCAACTCTTGCTAGTTTAGTAATCATCCTTCTTCTCTATGCCAATGATATTGTTCTTATGGAACGGAAACCCTATGACATTAGTAAGCAAATTAGAATCCTCAAGGACTTTTACTCTAGTACATGTATGATTGTGAACACTGACAAAAAGAAGGTTATGATCATGAAATCCAACAAGATGACCTACGATAATTTTGTATATGACAACAATATCTCGGAGGAAGTGCCTTCCTACAAGTATCTTGGAATTAATATTCATCACAAGCTCAATTGAAACTATAACATTGAGAAAATGATAAATGGAGGGCAAAAATCTTATTATAAGCTTGAAAATAATTGTAAATTAGTAGGCATTTAACTATGGGATAAGAAAAAGATCATATTTGAGACTCTTGTCATTCCTGTTATCTTATATGGATGTGAAGTTTGGGGATGCAATATCTCTCGAGAATCCTAGAGAAAGATATAGAAAATCCAATTTTTTTTATAACTTGTAATCTCAAAATTAAGGGAAATACACCCTATCATATCCTCCTCATTAAAGTGAGCCTTACCCCCATTGAGAGCACAACTATGATTAGGTACTTAATGTACAAGAGCAATACAAACAACATGGATAAAAAGAGGCTCCCAAAAATTTCTTTAGACTCTAGTTGAAACCACCAACGACTCAATCGGGGATGGCATAATGATGCCAAGTCTTGGCTAAATCATTGGGGAATAAAAGAAGAAGTTATTCTGCAGAATACCAATGATATTAAAAATATTGTACAAGCTAAATTTAAGGAGAATCTATGGTGTGACAAAGAATTAGAGGATAAAAGAAAATTAAAATATCATAAGGAGGTGGTTAACCCTAACCTTGAAGATCAAAAGTTTCTCTATGTTTTGACTAGTGTAAAGAAGAGAATCAATACTTCTAAAATAAGAATTAATTCTTATGAGCTGCATAGTGAAACTGGGTGTTGGGAAATCCCCAAAAAAAACATGGCAAGAAAGAATATGTCACTTTTGTGACACAAAGATGGTTGAAGATGAAAACCACTTTCTCCTAGAATTCATTGTGTATACCCAAATTAGATCCCAATTTCAAAATATTTGTCACAATATCAACCTTCCTAACATTCCAAGTCATCAAAACTTTAGTGATCTTGGAATGCTTCTCTTAATTCTTTTCAAGCATCGAAATAATATTTTAAAGAAATCCAAGTAATGTCTTGGTTTTATTAAGGTCCGATAGACAAATTTTGGTCTCAATGGACATTAACCGTCATCGTCGTCATCATCATCATCAATAATAATAATAATCTAATTTTAAGGTCTTGGCCAAGCTAGACACCAAATTGGTGTATGAGACCCCCTTGTTTATGAGACAAGGGACCCCCTTTGGGAAACGATTTGACTATGAGAAAGAAATTCACATGGTTTTTTCAAATCAATTGAAACATGATATCCTTTTTATTTTATTTTATACATAAAATTAATTAGAGGCATGTCATCAAACAAATTACATCATAAAACATCATGTAATCAAACATTGAGTTTTGCAACACTTTAGTGAGCCTTTCACTGTACATTTCATTGTTCATCCCTTCATCATTTGTTGTGTCTCTCATATCATAGTAGATCACAGTTCTTCCTTGTGTTGGAAGCATTTAGATGAAATTTCTTGTGTTGGATTTGAACTAGTAGAGGTTTATTTTTAGGAGCATTTTAATATATAGGTTTCATCTCATTCACTGTCATGTCAATATTGATGGAAATATTATTCATTGTAAAACCAAGCCTGGGAACACACTACACATGGCCTTCATAGTTAGGTTCTTGCAGGGCATAGTTGGACCACTCTTGCATTGGACAGTGGAGTCAAATGTCTTACAATTTGAACACAATGTGAGAATGAGGTATCAAGGATTATCTAGCATTTGTTTTAACTAAAGCTAAAACAACAAATTTGCATAATCAAAATTTTACAAAAATTGTCTCATGGTTATGAGAGTCCTCGACTGCTATCATACTTACATACAAATTAAATTATTGTTTATGCATCCATGCAATTAGGCTGCAAAATACTTTAATAAAATTTCCAAGTAAAAAAACACATTTGTGATACATTTATCAATGGGGTGATTCATTGTTTGGTTCCTCTCGTGCTTCATCTTGTCTTGGGTAATTTTCTTCTAATTCCATAGGCTCCACATATGTCCTCGTTCTTCACTTGAATTTCCAGTGTGAGAAATTCCTAAAGCCTGATTGTTTGAAGCAGAATGAGATTGGTGTGGCATCACGATTTCCCTTAATTGTTGACATTTTCGTTCCAGATTATCAATGCATTGAAGGAGTGATGCTACCATGCGTTCAAGTGCACTTGTCCTCTATCTTTATATTAGGGACCTTACCCCTCACGTAGATAGAATAATATAGTTTCCATGTAATAAAGGCCGACATTAGTTAGTAAGGCCTATTTAATAATTGTGAACAAGTCAATGTAAGAAGACACAATAGAAGCTTCCACTTCTAGAAAGATCCTCCTCTATAATGTTGTTTAGAAGATATAATTAGTATAAATAAGAGTAGGAGCCATGACAAAGCTTGTATTCAAAATTATTGTAATAGAGATTTTCTCCACTAGAGGTTTTCCTCCTCGAAAAGGCAAGTGAACATTACTTTCTTTCAATAAAGGTATTATTCTTGGTATTGCTCTTCTCAATATTTTGTTGTTCCATTAATATTTGTTGAATATTTTTTTTTTTGCATATTATATTACATCTAGTACTTTATAAGTGGTATTAGAGCACTTTCCTTGGCAGGAATTGTGGGTAATTTTTTTTTCCATGGTAAAGACGTATACTATCGGCATCTTTAAAGAAAAACGATCTGTCTTTCAATGGGTAAAATTGCGGTGGGGAAGAATACACACAAGCAATACAAATGGATTCACATGGTTTCCTAGAAACCAAAACTTTCACCCTTGTTGGAAACCTCTTTAACCCTTGTTGGTACCCCTATAGTAGTACCGGATCAGACATAATCTGTACACGACCATCACTCCCACGTACCAGTAGGTATATAGGGAGTCCTTTAGGTCTCCTAAAATCATCCCTAGATCAACCGATTGGTCGCATGACTGTTATAGTGGCATCGAGAACAACACTCGAGAAGATAATTTCTAGTACCTGGGTAATTGGGTAGTATGGCTAAGGGTATGGTCGAGCCTCCTTAGTTGGTGCCCTAAGATATTGGATCAAGTACTATTGTTAGACCCCACATGTATATTAGAGAGCTATAACACAGTTCAAATCGTTTTCCATAGGCACCCTACAAATACTAACCATGAGGGAACATTCTAACAATGAGCATAAAAGATATTTTGGTCGCGCAACCTTGCCTCCTGCATTCTAGTTGAGAAATTCCTACACATTTTTCTATTAAGAATTTTGGCATTTCGACGTTGCAGTATTATTCAGGCCAGAGTATAACTCCGCAGGAGTTAAAAAAAAAATTGGGTCTGGTCAACACCCTTATTTGATACCTATCTCATTGGATTCCTCTTTTCGTCCTGATCACTATGATACCTGCCATTTTTAACCCTTTTTACCCTATGGACCCATACCCATCCCGACACATTTATTTCCCACTTATCCCGTTGGTTTTCACTTGTTTCCCTGATTGTAGTGGTATATATCACCTATATACTTTTGTATCCATGGATCTACCCCTATTTCCCTCATGGATCCCACCCGCCAAGAAGAAACCAATTAGAAAATAAATACTGACCTTATTGCCCTTCAGGTCTAAGTGAATGAGGACATTCTTGCCATTCATGCGAAAATGGACTACATCCAGGAATAACTAGGTAGCCAAATTGTTGAAGTCAATTCCTCTCTCCAACAATTCATGAACAAATTCCAGGGCCCTTCCTCCTCCGACCCACCTCTCTATCCTGAAGATATTGACTCCAACCGACCTCTGCACTCTCTTTCCAACTCCCTACCTCGTTACCATCGTCTTCCCAGAGTTGAGGTGAAACAATTTGATGGCTCAGATCCAATAGCCAGGGTCACTCAAATGGAACACTATTTCTCCCTGCATGGCATTACTGATGATTTGAACAAGCTTCATTACAAAATTCTCTATTTGGATCCAGAAGGATGGAAATGGTGGGAATGGCATAAAAATTCACATCAAGGGTATGTTGCTTGGTCACAATTTTTTGCTGAGTTGTATGAACGCTTTGAAATGGACACCAACCATTTAGGACGTCTGACCAAGTTGAAATAGTGGAAGATTTTATTGTTTCCTTTGATCACTTGGCTTTCTGAACGGATGGCATGATAAATGCTTTTTTCAGCATGATAAATTCTTTTTTCAGGGAATGTTTTATTAGTGTCCTTAAGGATGAAATCCTTGCTCAGGTAACAATGCCTCACCCCCATACTTGGTTGGAAGAAACTAAATGTGCCAAGGAGGCACAACATGTCATCTTGGTCTAGAGAAAAAAACCCACTTTTTTTCCCTGCCCTAAACCCACCATCCCTGCCCCTCATGCCACTCCTCTTAAGGTCCAAAAATTAACACATGAAGAAATGGTTGAATGCCAACTCAAGGGTCTCTTCTATAATTGTGATGACAAATACTTTCCAAGGCACAAGTGTAAATAACATAAACTCTTTATGGCCATTTCAGAGGATGTTTCTAATAAAGATGTTGAGGTCTCTCCTTAAGTTGAGCTACCTCAAACATATAATCTTTCACCAAGTGCTGATCCTCCCGAAGTTGAACCACTGATTTCATTGAATGCTCTCACTAGTTTTTTTTGCTCCCCAAACCCTCAAATTGATTGGTTACGTTAATCATTGGAAATTCATCATCCTAGTTGACAATGGAAATACTCATAAGTTCATTCATCACCACCTTGCTCAAGAGGTCAATTGCTATATCCACGTTGTCAAAAATTTTCAAATCATGATTGCCAATGGTGGTTCCATGAAATGTGGGTGGTGTTGTGAAAATGTGTGCCTACAAATTGGTCAGTATAACCTGAAATCAAATATTTTCTATTGACATGGGTGGTTGTGACATTGTTCTTGGTGTTGAATGGTTACACACTCTTTCCCCCATAACCATGGATTTTAAGGATTTAACCATGCAATTCCAACAAGAAGGGAAACAATATAAATTCGAAGGAATTACAACAAGGTCCTTGGAGATCATCAATTCCCACCGCATGGAAAAGTTACTAAAAAAAGGTCAGTCTGGAATCATTTCTCAACTCCATTCCATTCAAGCAGTTGAGACACCCTCGGTACACCTTGACCTTCAAGCTATCCTTTCCTGCCATCACATTATTTTCCAAACTCCCCAGGGCCTCCCCCCCTCCCATGGATACCATGACCATTCCATTCCTTTAATCTCGAGTAGTCTTCCTCCCAATCTTTTCCCTTATCGTCATCCATTTGCTCAAAAAAATTAAATTGATAAAATTGTCCAAGAATTGTTAGAAGCAGGTGTTATCCATCCTAGTACCAACCCCAATTTTTCCCATGTTGTCATGGTCCTCAAGAAGGAAGGAACTTGGCGCATGTGTTCTGATTTTAATTCCCTTAGGAACTTACCATCAAGGACAAATTTCTCATTCTCGTCATAGATGATGTAATGTCCCCACTTTGGGACATCATCACAGTGTAGAGGTTTATGATGACCGGAGTAGCCAGATGGGTGTTATAGCAAGTACAGGGGTTATTGAGAGGCATTGTGAGGTCCAGTTTGCATTTCTCATCATATCTCATCATTATGAGCCATTCCACACAGGTTGGTTTTGGTTCCGTTGCATTCCAATGATTTTCATGATTTTGACTATTTTGAGCTATAAGTCAATTAAATTCACTGAAGAGGTCATTTTGGGCACATTACTTGGAGGAACCTCTTAGTGTAATAGCTCATTGGAATCTGGAGGAGCAACACTACAGGATGGGATGGATAGAAGTGACTTTCAATGGCCAGAGAAGCCTCAAGGAGAGATAAGGAGCTTTTCAGAGGTAAAAAGGTTAATTAATTAATTAAAGTGATTTAATTAATTAATTAAATATTAATAAAATGAAAGTCACTTTGGAAGGACAAGGTGAGCCAAAAAGTATAAAAGGAAGGTAAGGGCCTCTACTCTATTCATTCATGTATGATCATATTTTCATATCTGGCTTCTAGCTAGTGAGCCCAACATTGGGGGTTTTGAGGGTTTTGACTTAACAAACCCTAGAGGACGATTCAGTGGTGAAAGATTCCACCTAGCTTGTCCCAAGCTTGGTCTCGGAGATGCAATGCGCTCCCACACCATTCTAGTTCCAGATCTACTTAGTTGTAGGAGGATTCCACATCAGTTACTTGTGCAGATAGAGAGAGGGCACACCAGTTGAGGGTTTCCAGCAAGAGGGGTGCACCATCCATTGAGGGAGGATTAATTCTAGCCGAGGAGAAGAGATTTTGGAAATTCCAGGTATTGGGTTTTCCTTGCAGGTGTATTGGCATCATTCTTGGTTGTTTCCGGAGGTATTTTAGCGAAGGGTTTATTTGTATTGAGATTGGGACGATTTCCCAAGAGGAGGGCACGCCATTTCTTGGAGGGTGGCTATATCCAAGGGTCTAGTAGGTCCTTTGATGATTTGAGCACTTGGGTTTCCCTTGCAGCGTCCTGATCTATCATTCTAGCCGATTTGTGGAGCAATTGGAGGTCTCTAGGAGAGAGGCCGAATTATTAGGGTTTCAGCCATCTAGGAGGGCGCACCACACATTGGAGGAGATTCAGATCCATATGTTTTGAGAGGAATCTTGGAGATTTGGTCACCTGGGTTGTTCTTGCCATCACCCTATCTACTGTTTGGCATGTTTCTTGCAGTGATTGGACACATTTGGCAGGAGGGCTGAATTGTTGAGTTGCTTCAGCTATCCAGGAGGGCGTGGCACCTTCCTGCTAGGGGGTTTAGCATTCTTACGACCTAGATATACTTGTATTTAGTATTCTTTATATATCCAGCCTTTGGAGGCTTGTTGTAGTCTTCTATTGGAGCATTTTGTAGTAGCTCTATTGTCTATCTTCTTGGTCATCTATTGAGCATTCCAGATCAACATCTTCATTGTAGCAGGTTTCTCTATTTCATGAATAAAGTCATATTTGAGATGTTTTGGCTTGTCTATCCTATTGCATATGGTTGACGTATGTTCCATGGTTATATCTTCTTGTTTATAGCTGCATACACACATATAATAACATCAGTAAAATCCTAAACGTAACTGTAAAAAAGTGTTTGACAAAATACCACAACCAAAAAAGTTTTTAAAGACACCCAAAACCGTGATGATCCTTGCATAATGGCTTGGGATCATTACAGATGACCTTTTGGATGAACTCAATGGGGCTCAATACTTTACCAAACTTGAACTCTGTTTGGGCTACCACTAGATACGTATGAAAGAGGAATGCATCCCCAACACTGAATTTCACACTCATGAGGGTCACTATGAGTTCTTGGTTATTCCCTTTGGTCTATGTAATTCCCCCTCCACTTTTCAAAGTCTCATGAATCATGTCTTTCGTCCTTTCCTCTGTCACTTTGTGTTAGTTTTATTTCATGATATTCTTGTCCATATTAAAATGTGGCCAACCCATCTCTCTCATGTAGATCAAGTTCTTTGTCTCCAATCCAAGCACCAATTTTTCCTCAAACAATCTAAATGTGCTTTTGGCGCCTCTAAGATTGAGTACCTGGGTCATATTGTTGGCAAGGATGGTGTAAGGGTGGATCCCAAGAAAATTGAAGCTATGCAGAATTGGCCTCACCCTAAAACTCTTAAAAGTATGCGTTGTTTCATGGTTTTAACGAGCTATTGCAAGTTTGTTCATAATTATGGAAAAATTGAGGCTCTTCTCACAACTCTCCTTAAAAAGAATGCTTTCAGTTGGATTAGAGCAACTGACCAATCTGTCCAAGCCTTGAAAGAAGCTATGTGCACTACTCATGTACTGGCCCTACCTGACTTCACCAAGACCTTTGTTTTGGAATGTGATGCATCAGGGAGAGGAATTGGGGTAGTCCTCATGCAAGATGGATGGTCTTTGGCTTTCACCGAAAAACAATTGTTGGACCGACATTTGGGCCAATCGATTTATGAAAAGGAAATGTTGGCTATTTTGCATGTAATGGATCTTTGGTGCCCTTATCTATTGAGATAATTCTTCCAAATTAATATGGATCATCAAAGCCTCAAGTACTTCCTGGAATAACAAATTTCATCCCTAGAGATACAAAAATGGGGGACCAAGCTGTTAGGATATGATTATGAGATTGTTTATAATAAGGGAAAAGAAAATATGGTGGAGGATGCTCTTTCCATGAAATATGAAGAAGAAGGATCCCTCTTTTCCCTCTCATTCATTGTCGTTGACTGGCTTCAGGATGTTTGACAAAAATGGTTGCAAGACCCCAAAATTTTGGGCCTAATCCAAAAACTTCGACAGGATCCCCAAGCTGCTCCTGGATACTCTTGGAACAATGACAAGTTTCTCTATAAAGGTCGCTTGTATTTAAGAAAACAATCGACACTTAAATCCAAGTTGCTCTCTGATTTTCATGCTTCACCTATAGTAGGCCATTCAGGTTTTACCAAAACTTATGAACAGGAAAACAATATTTCTTTTGGGACAATATGAAACAAGACATCTGCACCCTTGCGGCTGAATGTGATACATGTAAATGCAATAAGGGAAAGATTGTCAAACCTCATGGTACACTACAATCACTTTCGCTTGCACCTACTATTTGGACAGATATTTCTATGGATTTCATTGTTGGCTTACCCAAATCAGTCAATAAGCCAGTCATCATGGTGGTAATGGATCATCTTTCCAAATATGCTCATTTATGTGCTCTTCAACACTCGTTCACAACATTCATAGTGGCTCAAATTTTTATCGATAATATCTTCAAACTCCATGGAATGCCCGATTCTATTGTTTCTAACCGTGATCCCACTTTTACCATCAATTTCTGGCAAGAATTATTCAGGTTCTAGGGAACTCAATTGCATCTCAACATATCTTATCATCCCTGGACTGATGGCTAAAAAGAAGTAGTCAACAAGTGTTTGGAAACATATTTGAGATGTTTGCATCTGAGAGACAACATCAATGGGTTCAGTGGTTACCCCTAGCTGAATGGTGGTACAACACCTCTTACCATACTACCACTCGCATAACTCCTTTTGAATTAGTTTACAAACATAAGCCACCATCAGTTCTCCCATACATACTGGGTGTCTACAAGGTTCGAGAGGTTGATCACAATCTTACCATCTGCATGACCATTCTCCGTACTCTCAAAGAAAATTTGGTAATGGCTCAAAACCGCATGAAGCAACAAGAAGATCGAGGTCATTCTGAACGTTAATTTGCTAAAGGGGATCAACTGTTTCTCCTTCACCAACTGTTATGAACATAAATATACATATAAATAGATATTTATAACATAATAATTAATTAATAAATAATAACTATTAACAATGAAAGAACATGTCTCAAATGACACGACTATTGGTTAAGGCCACCCCTGCGTGGGTATATAAACGAGCCCCCATTCTCAATTGTATCTCATCTCATCTATTCATATTTTATACATTATTCCTACATGGATTATTATGTTATATTCCAAGTATTTTGGATAATTCTTGTGTGAACAAACTTTGTTCGTCCCATTTGGTATCAGAGCTTATTTTTTCTGATCCAGGTCTTTGACCAGTCTCTCCATCATATCTAGTTCTGATCCTGGCCTTTGGCCATACAAGCTTTTAGCCACAATGAAAAATATCAGAGTTTCTCTGATCTGGTTTTTGACCACCAATCGGCCTTTGGCCATTTAATTTTTTTTTTCAAAATTATGTTGAAGAAAAAAAAATGAGAAATAAAGGATTTTTTTACAAAAGATTTTGACAGTGATTGTTGTCCGTACAGACCACACATGACTTAATTAATTGCAAAAAAATAATATAAAGTGTAACAACCAATTCTGTCTGAGGTACACCCTCACAATCTGCCTGCTGTACGAATTGAATTAAGTGCCGAAAAAATTACAACCGCCAATTTTAGCACCCGTACATCAAAATTTTGAAGTTTACAGTGTGTAATTAATAATTTCAGTCATTTGTACACTCAATCGCTCCAGAATCCATATGTGTTCGACGATACAACCTTTGTTAGCATACAATCCGCCCACATCTGTACCATATTTCATTTGCAGCCTCCATATAGTTGCAGTGGTCGTACAACAATCTTCATCCATCTGTATGATCGTG
>ML797285.1:211476-227196 GCA_009831015.1 Picea engelmannii | reverse complement strand
CTTCAAATGTCGGATACTCCTTCCTTGTGTTCATGCTTGCGGCAAATGCATCCCACGTCTTGGGAAGACCATTGAGTACTATGTTTACTAATTCCTTCTCTGAAGTGATCTCTTCAATAGCTTGTAGTTAATCTCTTAACTGGGAGATCCTTACAAAGTATGATGTTATGTTGTCATCCTCATTCATCTTCTTGTCACATAGCTCATTCTTCAGACTCATAACTTGTCCAATGTTTCTAGCTGAGAAGAGATTTGTTAGGGCATCGTACATCTTCTTCGATGAGTCAAGATGGGAGATGTAGTGTATCAAGTGGTATTTTATAGAATCCACTATGATACTCATGGAATTGATGTCAACATCTTTGAACTTCTCCATAACGTTCTGTGGTTCCTTCTCTTTTCCTTCTTTAAACTCTGGCTTCATGATCTTTCCTTTCATGATATCCAACACTTTATTCTTGGCAAGGATGAGGTCGATCCTTGTCTTCCATGCTCTGAAGTTAGAGGCTCCATATAATTTGTTCTCAGACTTCATAGAGTTAGTCATGGCTTGCTTGACTTGGTCAAACCCTATATTTGACCAGAAATTCAAACTTCACGTCTTGGCTTGCTGAGAGTATCAAGAGATGCGCTAGGCTAGGGCACACTGATATTTCCGGAGATTAGGTCAATATCTTCACTTAAGGTGCCTTAATGAGAGGATTAGGGTTTCTGCAAATGCTCCTGCTAGTAACCCTAGCGACAGTGTCTTGGGAGCTGCTTCTGCTAGTAACCCTAGCGACAGTTCCTCAACGAGCTCAATATCCTAGCGGCTATGTTTCCTTCTAGCGTTTAGAGTGAATGAAGGAGGTGTGGGCCCATAACCTATTAGAATATAGAATATGGTGTGCTCGTTTTACCATTGACAATACCCTCGTCACCCAACCATAGGTAGAAGCCTCCCTCCAAGCACCTTAACCTTGACTGAGAATTAATCCGGAAGAAAACCCTAGGCTATATAGCCAAACAAGGTGTAGCGCATCTTCCTCCAAGGATAGTGCACCAACAATAGCTGACCAGATAGTCCAAACCCTAGCCAAGAGATAGTCCAAGCCAACACTGAAACTGCTAGCTGTAGCAGTTGCATCTACATCTCTCCTCCACACGTGCGCACCAAACCGGGAACTGCAGTGTGCACCACTTGCTGTCTGCAATTCTGAGATATGTCAAAATGAGAATTGACGCCTTGTATTTATAGTGGTTCTGCCAGATTTGCTGGGGTCGCCTTCTTCTTCTGGATATGTGTCTGTTCAGTATATTATTATTATTTCTGGCCGACTTCTTCTCGTGGAGGCTAATAATCTAATATAAATTATCTTCTTGAGTCGAAAAGACTTCTAGGGTTATTAGCCAACTCATTAGGGTTTTCTCTTGCTTTCCGGAGTCTTCTATTCTCGTCAGGTTCACACGTGGAGGTAAATACCTCCCCCAGCTACCATAATATTAACATATTTCTTATTGCTCATTATTGGATAATAATTCTACATTGATATAACATTTGAAGAAAAAGGATTATAATTATGCTATTACTGATTCACCCCACCTCTTAGTAATCCAACAATTGCAACTATGTGTTGTTTCTTGGATGCCCATGAAATCAAATTTGTTCCCAAATGAAAAGTGACGGGAGCCTACAATTGCATAATTTTATCACCTGTCTATACCTTTTTTCTTACCATTTTCCATTAATCACTTCCTTTTTGATACTTCATTTATCTAGTTCACCGTACTTATCACTAAGGTATGAACCCTTCCCCATATGCCATCATTACATTATTTTTGCATAATTCTTAAAGGAAATTGCTACTTTAATGTACTAATATTACTATGCAGGAGTAAAACAACAAAGTGGTTGCAACTTTGAGCTGTTGCGATTCCGACACAAACCAACTGCTGCAACTCCGAGTTGTTGTGATTCCAGGCACAAACCAACGACCACATTTCCAAGTGCACTCATCGTTACTGCAACTCCAGACAACCATTACAACTATGAGCATGATTTTTGTTGCTGCGACTCTAAATAAATCTCACCAACACAACATTCAACGTTGCAACTAGTAGTCGGGAAGCAATCTTCATGGAGAAAGGAGATAGGAGGAAAGTGGGTGATTAAAGGAGAACTTGGTTTTCCTATCGAGTCAGCACACGTTTGAATCTCACTAAAGTTCGGTAGAATCAATTTAACTAGATGAACAACCATATTCCCACAACCGTCCATTTTTCACTTTGTATAATTTTAAACATTAGGAATGTTGTATAAGAACCTCAACTTCCCTAGAGCCGAGGGGGAGGAAAATATTCTTGCAATTATATTTTGTTGCTATTGTATCTTTGGGAGTTCAATAATATAATTTGTGTTCCTACTTTCATTTGTGTTTTGGTGTACTGGTGATCATGTGATTATGGTTTCGTATCTCAGTACCTTTCCTAAGGGGGTAAATCCCCCTCCTTAGTATCGCAATTCCTGTAACAATATATTTAGAGGATAATATTTTAATTATGTTTAGTTTATTCTGTCTTTATTTCCTTCAATTGTTGTAACTCCAGATTCGTAGTAAGACTTACTTTCTGTATTCATTTTCTTGATTTTTTGTCATTTCATATTCATATCATAGCTTATTTGATTTCATGGTTATTCTTTTTATCACAAAAACTGTAGGTTGGGAAAATCCTAACCCAAACCACAATATGAAAACAACTAAGATAACACCTACCCATTGTCACCTCAGATAGGTATTCCCGTCACTTTATAGGTGAAGTGATCACCTCAAGGGGGGGATCCCAGGTAACCCTAGGGGGAAATGAGATGGAAAATGATACTTATGAATGGATGCCCCTATAGTTCAATTTCCTAGATGAAAACAGGTTTGGAAACGAGTCTCGGTAGTAGTTAACAGTTTCCAAGAAGTTCAAGCACCTGCGGTTGATGGTAGTACCTCCCCGAGACACAAGAAAATCAAACTATACGAAATATATGTTAGGTGGACAAGAAAGTTAAGCTTATTGTCCCTATTTGAAGCAGTCAACATAGATATATATTAGTGATAAACAATTAATAAAGCTTCTAGATAAGATGCTAAAAGTCACGTAAAAAATGCAAGAGAGAAACTAGGAAAAACACTAGCACAACTCAAGTAAAATATCATGAGACTTTAGCATTGAAACACAACTTTAAGAAAAGGTATTGCATATATACTATTCATCCATATGGATGTAGAAAAAAAAAATTTACAACAGAAAAACCAACCATCAAAACTTGCAAGTAATCCACCTGAAAAGTGTATTGGGATTAGTGGATTATAGAGGAAAAATATTAGGAACTTTTGACGGTTAAATTGTGAGTTATTCAAGAAAGTGTTTAGGGTTTTCTGCAGCCCTAATGGCTGTAGCATTAAACTTATTATAGAATAATTTTTTTTGGCTAAAAGAGGACGTCCTTAGGTCACAATAATTCTTATAACATATAGAAGAAATTCCAACTTGAACAATTCCAATATCTTATAGTTCTATGTATCCCAATGAAATGATTTATTTCTCCAATGCAAGAGACTAGTGCCTTTAAATATTGGGTTATGTAGTATTTAAAAGGGAAAGAGCTAGTTGTGCTACCTTCTTGGGGGTGCAAGCCCTTTTACTCCCTAAGTTAAGCAAAAATAGCCAAGGAAAACCCTGGGAGGGTGTAAACCCTTTTACTCCTAGTATTCCTTTGTTCAACAACTTATTTCAAAACAAAATGATGGCCTTGGTGGGGTTGTATGAACTTGTATTCCCCAAGAATCTTATAAAATTAGGCTTGTAACTATAATATTCTAGATATAAAATAGTATGCAGAACACAAATAATTAGCTAGAAATGGTAGATAAACAACGAAATAACCAGAACAACACCACAATAATACCAAAATAATACCAGAATAACACCATAAAGAACACTTTGATTACTGAGAGCAATGTTCACTTGCCTCTTTGAGGGGGAAACCTCCAGCAAAGAAGATCTCTATTACAATAATATCCAAGACAAAACTTCTCATACCCTCTACTCCTATTTATACTAAATATGTCTATCAAAAGAACAATCTAGAGGAAGATCCTTCTAGAAGTGGAAGCTTCTATTAGGTATTCTTACGTTTGACTTATTCTTCCTTATTTCTAGGAATTATTAATATTGACCTTTATTACATGGAATATATTATTCTACCTAAGTGAGGGGTTAGGTCCCTAACATGTCCTCCCCCTTAAAAACAACCTTGTCCTCAAGGCTTGAGATGAGGAAATTGTTGTAGAATGGTAGCTGGTTCCCAAGTGGAATCTGAAGGAGTTGTATCTTTCCACTGGACTAACACTTCCTTGATGGTTCACTGACGCAGACGACGCTCACACTGGTCCAAAAATTCTTGTGGATGTAGCCAAATGGAGCCTTCTTCGTCCAACTCGGGAAGGTTGGTTTGAGTTTGGCACTTAGTTCCAATCACCTTCTTTAAGCAGGAAACAAGAAAAACAAGATGGAGCTTAGAATGACTGGGCAAAGCTAATTGACAGGCCACCTATCCCACACACTTGAGAATGGTATAAGGACCATAAAATTTGGGATCCAGTTTCTGACAATGATCATCCTTGAGGGATTTTTTCTTGTAAGGATGCAGCCAAAGAAACACCTAATCTCCTTCTGCAAATTGACGTTTATAGCGACCTTGATCTGCTTTTTGCTTCATGCGATTCTGGGCCATGACCAAATTCTCTTTGAGGGTATGGAGAACAACCTCTTGAATTGTAAGCATTTGGTCAACCACCTGGATCTTCGAGACACCTGGCAAGTATGAGAGAACTGAAGGTGGATTTTGTCCATATACCACTTAAAAAGGAGTCATGCATGTAGTTGTATGGTAAGAAGTGTTGTACCATCATTCAACTAGTGCTAACCATTGAGCCCATTGATTTTTCCTTTCCGATGAAAAACACCTCAAATATGTTTCCAAACACTTGTTGACAACTTCAGTTTGATCATCAGTCTAGGGATGATAAGCCGTGATGAGATGCAATTGGGTGCCTTATAGCTCAAACAATTATTGCCAAAAATTGTTGGTGAAAGTTGGGTCGTGATCAGAAAAAATAGAATGAGGCATGCCATGAAGCTTGAAGACCTGATCCATGAAAAGTTGAGCCATAGTGGAGGCTGTAAATGGGTGTTGAAGAGTAGAGAAATGAGCATACTTGGAAAGACATCAACTACCACCATGATGACTGATTTATTGCCCGATTTAGGTAAGTCTACAATAAAATCCATAGAGATATCCTGCCAAATAGCAGGTGGAATTAGAAGTGGTTGTAGTGTGCCAGGAGATTTGACTGTTTCTCCCTTGTTGCATTGAAAAACATCACATTCAGCCAAAAAATTGTGACCATCCTGTTTCATACCATCCTAGAAAAAAGAACATTTGACCCAGTCATAGGTTTTGGTAAACCTTGAGTGCCCAACGGTGGGTGTAGCATGAAGCTCAGAAAGTACTGTGGATTTAAGTTTTGACTGTTTACTTAAATACAAACGACCTTTGTATTGAAGCTTATCATTGAGATAAGAGTACCCCAGGGAGACTGAAGAATTGGCCTGCAATTGTTGTATTAGATGCAAACTTTTGGGATCGTGTAGCCATTCCTGGCGAACAACTTGGAGCCAATCTGGTACAATGAAGGAGAGAGAAAAAAGGGACCCTTCATCTTCATATTTTTTGGAAAGTGCATCAACAACCACATTGTATTTTCCTTTCTTGTGAATGATATCATAATCATATCCAAAGAGCTTAGTCACCCATTTTTGTTGCTCTGGGGAGGAAAGGCATTGTTCTAGAAAATACTTGAGGCTTTGATGATCTGTCTTAATTTGGAATCGTTACCCCAATAGATAAGGGCGCCAAAGATCCATGACATGTAGAATAGCCAACATTTCCTTTTCATATATTGAGTTTCCCAAGTGTCGCTTTGACAGTTGTTTTTTGGTAAAGGCCAAAGGCCGACCCTATTGCATAAGGACTGTGCCAATTCCTTTCCCGAAAGAATCACATTCCAGGACAAAGTTCTTTGTGAAATTAGGAAGGTCTAGGACTGGAGTGGTGCACATGCCATATTCAAGGTTTGAAAAGCCTAAGCAGTTGTTGGAGTCCAAGTGAAAGAATTATTTTTAATGAGAGCAGTGAGTGGTGTCACAATCTTTCCATAATTCTTAACAAACTTGCGATAATAACCTGTTAAACCCAGAAATCCACGCAAGATTTTGAGAGTTTTTGGGTGAGGCCAATCTTGCATACCTTCAATCTTTTTACGATCCACCCTGAAAGTGGCCTTTCCAACAAGATGACCCAAGTACTCGACTTCTGAGGCGCCAAAAGCACATTTAGACTGTTTGAAGAAAAGTTGGTGCTGAGAGAGTAGATGGAGAATTCGATCCACATGAGCAAGATGGGATGTCCAGGTTTTACTATAGATGAGGATATCATCAAAGAGAACTAAGACAAAATGACGGAGAAAAGGACGGAAGACATGATTCATGAGGCTTTGGAAAGTGGAGGGAGCATTACACAAGACAAAGGGCATGACCAAAAAATCATAGTGGCCCTCATGAGTTCTAAATGTAGTCTTAGGAATGTCTTCATCGTTTATATGGATCTGGTGGTAGCCATAACGAAGATCAAGTTTAGTAAATATCTGGGCACCACTCAATTCATCCAAGAGGTCATCAATGACATGAATGGGAAATTTGTATTTAATGGTGAGTGTTGGAGCCGCCTTTCTCTAAATACATGAAATGTTATACTTAAGCCCAAAAAGGTTGGATTTCAAGACTTCGTTTGTTTCACGTTTCTACCCCCTAAAGTCGCAGTATCCCGACGTGCGAAATGGAGAAAACCTTCCTAATTTTAATCACCATTACTAAAAGACTAAGCGGGGCTTATCATCTCTTAGTACCTCGTACCCTCGCTCTCGGTAGTTAAGCGTTGAATGTTTCTCAAGCCTTCGACTTGTGAAGTCACGAAGTTGTGTTAAAGTTACCCAGGTTAGTATCAAGAACAAATCACTTTAAACCCTAGTTAGTCACTATCGTGATTTCGCGACTCGACAATTTTTTCCCCAAAGGGAAACACCTTCGTAACCCCGATCCACGAAGTTACGATTTTCTTTAATTAAGCATGGATTAATTAAAAGGCTTAAGTCAAATCACTTTTAATCAATTAACTCGCACCATCGTGATTTCGGGTTTTTAAGGTTCAATGGCTAGGAGCGAAAACACCCGATGTGGCGAACGCCAAAAAGGGGATTAGCAACTAAGTGCACCAAATTGAAATAACTAAACCAGATTAATTAGCGCCTTAAACAAACTTTAACACACGCGGTTTATAGATGAAGGCTTGAATGATCCTGCATTTTTCAATGTTACGAATCGTCAAGCATTTATGGCATTTATTTGAATTGCAGTGAGGTGACGGATAGTAAGATCTCGTTTTTACTTCTAAGTCTTTCTATAAAGCGATTTGACCATTCTGTTGGCAAGGAAACCCATGGGCTTAAATGACCAAGATAGAGAGTTTTTCCTTCATTATTTCAATTTTCATTCCTATTTGCGCGCAGAGCCATTTCACTAGGATAACTGTTGTTTGTGTTTTTCAATTTTTTCGACAGGAGGTCCAGTTGCAGGTTTCTCTATCATGGTTCCACGAAAAGCACTCAAGGCATCTGCTGAGAGTTCAGGTCAGGGTTCAGACGTTGTTTCCGATACCTCACCCTGAAGAATTAATTCTGTCAAGACATGGTCATACGTTTCCAACATTCTGCAATCTGAGTCGGTAAACTGTTCGGATTATTCTAGCGACAACGAGAAGGATGACTTATCAACCAAATACAACATCGTCTCTCAAGAAGAGATGAAAAAAATAATGGCGAGGCCCCAACTTCTTCCCTATTGTGATATGATCATGTGGGCGCTGGACCATGTGGACATCCCGACCAAGACGGTTATCAACAAACAAAAGGTAACGATTGGGACTTTCAGGCTAGAACATTTGCGGGAAATGTATAAATTGTCACCCACACCGAACCTTACTCACAATGCCAAATTTCTAGAAGGTTTCAAGAAGAAGGAGTGCGAGTAGTATGCAATTTTTTTATCCGATCTGATCAAAGATTGGGTCTCACACCCCGCAAAATTTAGGGCTGATACTCATGGGATCTATTCAATCTCTTCCTTGGAGCCACAATTCAAGTACATAGCGATGATGGCCTGCAGGTTGTATGGGAAGGAGGAAACTACCCATTTTATCCTCCCATGGGTACCTCTCATTCATATAGTTGCTGAGGGTTTCTCCTTCGACTAGGCCGAACTATTGTCTGACAGTCTAACCGATCGAATTGTCGAATATCGAGCACAGAGGGCAAGTAAGAAAGCAACTTCAACTTTGTTCTTTATGTCTGCTTACATCATGGATGCCATCTACTTCATGACACCCTTCCCACTAATGAACTGGAGCTGGGCCCCATCTAATACAAATCCTATTCATGTCTACCACTCGAAGCTTTGGGAGGATAAAGCCAAAGAATCCATCTATGAGATCTTCAACTGGGTAATGGTGCCATTGCATGTCGCCATCTTTGGCCAAATGCCTCCTAGGATTTCTGATAGCGTCACGACCAACCTGAGTATCATGGTAGATTGGTATATATAGGCATAATTTTCATACATCAGGGTTTTCAACAACTCTGTTCCTCCATATGCTCTACCGCTATTCTTGCCAGATAAGCTATTGTGTCGCGAGATCGCCAGGCAAACTGTGCTCGACAGAATAAGTAAAGAGCTCAAAGGAGTATCAAAAAAGGTATGTCCGCCCTTCCCCATTCATATTCGTGCATATTCCTTGTTAGATTTTGGCCATGTCAAAGTTGAGGCTATGACTTTAGAAGAAATGAAGCTAGTGGATATTGAGTTCAAGAAGCACGACCCTAGTAAGGTTGTGAGCAATCACCTGGCGAGTTGTGGTCTGAAGAGATATGAACACGAGGATTCCCCTCATGATGAAATATTCTAGGGTGCGAGGTCCTACTCTTAAGTCCTAAGTCGGATTCAAGCCCTACCACCCGGAGATATGGCCGATTTCTTTAAATTCCAGGAGCACCGACGGAGTTGTCTCCCCTAGATTTTACAAGGTGAAACCCCAAAGCTTCCAGTTACATAGCAGATGGAAGCCAAAGGTTCAAAGGACTCAATTCCTAACAAGGAGAAGAACCAAGAGAAAATAGGGGAGGTTGGAACCTCAGAGCGAGGAGCCGAAATCCCCTACCGACAAGAAGGAAACCCCAAAAAGGGTACATCGGGCAAGCAGGTCCAAGATCAAGCAGAGATACCCTCGCAAGGGTCAGGCGACTCACTATCTCTCATGTCAAACAAGTCGGCCACATATGTTACCCCAAAACAACCAACCAAGGAAATCGGCAGTCCGATTGCTATTATCACACCCTTACAGCTCACAAAGGGGAATCCCAATGCGGGGTGGATTTTCAATGAAGAACTGACGCCCATTTCTGTAGAGGAGCTGCCTCCTAACGAATTTTTCTTTAATAAAAAAAGGAAATCCATGGTGAGGCAAGAATTATATCAAAGAGAGGTCGTAGTGGCTAAAAAATTTAAAATCATGACAGATGGAAAGGCCATGAAAGAGGAGGAATTCACAGATGAGATAGTAAGAACACTAGGGGCTTATGCTACAACCAATCAATACTCAATTGGAACTTTGAAGGCCCACTTGAAACGAAAGAACCTCTTGATCAGTAAGTTGGAAGCTAAAGTGGCTACTGCTGAAGAAAATGCCATGGATGAGGTGAGAAAAAGCCTCGAGCAAGCCCGAATAGCCGATCTGCAGGAGATCGAGAAAATTAGATCCGACCTTGAGCAGGTGTGTCAGTCGGTGCAAATTAGCCAAACGCAGCTAAGCAAGCAGGGGAAGCTAATTATCGAGTTACAATCGAAATTGGATGTTTCCGAGAATCAATTTTTAGACATAAAAATGTTCAGATCCCAAGCTGTCGAAATCCGACAGAAGGTATTAACGGCTCAACAAGACTTTCTTGTAAAAGTGGGAACCATTCAAAACCACTTTCAGACGATAGATCAAGTGTTAGAAAATATTTCTTTGAGAGAAAGAGAAGCTGGGGCAACTCGGGTTGCTTTCCACGATGTTGTTATAGCTACGACGAAGATAGAGATGGTCAACAACTCCAAATTATCCATTGCAGAACAAACTAGAGGGAATATCTTACTGAAGGTCCGGGAACATAATATATTAAAAATAGGGGGAGAGCTAATGAGGTGATGAATTCTTGTGAGGAAAAGTTCACCTTGATAAATAAAAGTTTGTTAGACCTTGATAAGGAAGGAAATGTTGGGACACTGGGCAAAATCAATATAGCTAAACACCTGCTGGACATGAAATAAAACATGGAGAAAGAGCAAGCAGAGATATCTCAGATAAGCCAGGTTAATATGGTCCAAGTGGACAAATGGCTAGTACAACTAAGTTTACAATTATGCTCTATCATCATAGAAGACCGACAAGTAGGGAAAAGGTTGCCATAGTTGGCGAAGAGTTGTTACACCTTTGAGGCAAGCAACCAAGCAGAGMCTTCTAGGTTGATAGCCCAGTTGATGGAAAGGTGTGTCATTTGCATCGAGCAGGTGAAGGGGCAGGTTTTTGGTGCTAAATAATGACAKATGTCAACCCGTTCTATTTCTGKAGCCGGAAGAGCAGAGAAAGGAAGGTGCTCCGCCCTTACKAGGGAAGACAAAAGATGAGGATATGAAACTCTCCRTTTTTTCATTTGTAACTGACAAGTTTCCAGAACGATTGAAATTCTAAATGTTTAGAAGTTTGTTTAAATATACATTTAGGAAGAGATAGAAGGGGCTTTTTTTTTCGGTGGTAGATTGTAATAGAGAAATTTCTTTTTAGCTAGGATTAATACAAAGTGAATTGAAGACTCCATATTCCGTCAAGATTGAGTTATGTGTTTTCCTCTGTTATTTCATGCTTCATGTCATTTTTTACATATACGTCTTTGATGAATGTTTTAGCTGCAATTTAGTATAACTTCTACTGTGGTGATCAGGTTCTAGTTATTTAGTTATTCACATCTTTTCCTCTGTATCGGCTACTAGCAGGTATAAGACCTGTGAATTAATTAGATCTCTACATTATATGCTTTSATCAAGGTATATMTTTCTTTTCTTCTTCTGCTACAACRTGGGATTCCTCTRAAATTGATGCCTCACATTRTTGACAACTCTATGTTTAGACACTCGATTTCAAGATTTTAACTCAGTTACAGAAAACAACCTTTGATTTTGTTAAACCCTTCGATTGGCTTCATTGAATTTTCCTTGTATAATCTAAAATTGAAATAAGCACTTTAAAACATCAACCCTCTTTTAAAGCTCTGTTCTCCCCATGACTACACCCGTCGTAAGACAACCCAACATCGAACCCGACCTATCGGATCAAACCAACATCGCTTTGAATATTTTTGATAGCATACTTAAGACTGCCATCACCCGGACAGAGCTCGAACGTTCATGGGCCGCCATTGAATGGGATATCAACATTGAAGAATATTTGGAAGCTAGACAAAGACAACTCATAGATCGACCATAGCTTCATCCCTCGAAGTTGTTTCTTCCCCTTTCTTCATTCACTCACTTTATATGCTTAGACTCTACACTTTATAACCTTAAGTGTAGACTTTGGAGCAACATCTTTCTGGCGCCGTTGCCGGGGACGGAGAATTGTAGTCACTTTCCCCTGAGAAAACAACATTTCCAAGTTTCATTTTTCGATAGACCTTTTTAAGGATAAACCTTCATCATTCACTTGGTGACTCCACTCTTAAGTAAGTTGGTATCCTTTCGAAAGAACACCAGACAAAACCTAGATGCCAAACAGACAGTGCCAATTTTCGGCCCTGAAAAAATACTAAGACCAAGGGGTCTTTTTAAACAAAACGTGGTTGCCTATCAACCCAAGTCTAATCATTATAAATATAATACCTTTTTCGAACCTTCACCCTCGCAAGAACTTCCTCTCAGGAAAATATCGAACAATGTTGTCGAAGCCGAGACCCTGAAGTTCGAGCAACTCCTACTCGAGATCAAGACCGAGACCTCTCCGACTACCTCTTACGTTACAAGGGGCGACACGCCTGCCTTAAAGCTCATCCCTATCGATATCCCATCGAATCTCAATGTAAACCCCTCCATCACTCAAGGCCTTGAAGAAGTTTCCACGTACACGGATTCGACACCGGTGGGTTCTCCCATTTACATATCCTGCAAGTCGGAGGAGCCGAGTCCACGTATACCTTCTTCTCCTTTTTCAACTTTCACCTTCCCTGGTAAAAGGTTTCCCAACTTTTCCCCTTTCCACTCTGGGTAAGCCAGAGAGTCGGTATACATCTTCACCAACCCTCTTTATAACGCACTGATTTCCTCTCCTAGGTTATCCATGGCCGTCGCAGGAGGAGGAGCAGGGGGAATAGGAGGTCAAGGCCAACAACTACCTCCCAGGGTTTTCACCAAAGTAGCCGCTAGATACGCCCCCTTGGTCCTTCTAGTACCTCTCCATGATTTACCTGAAAACTATATGAAAAACTTACCCAAGTTCACAGGAGAAGGGGATCTAACTGCAACTGAGCATATCAACTTTTTTAATCAATTCACTGATATTCTAGGTCTTGAGCATGAGGACGTGTATTCCCATTTGTTTTTCCAAAACTTTGAGGGAAAGGTAAGAACTTGGTTTCGGAGCCTGCCCCCAGGTTCAATCATATCCTACGATGCGCTAGAAGACCTCTTTCTCAAACAATGGGGCGAAAGAAAGGATCATTTGTACTATTTGACCGAGTTCGGGTCTTTAAAGAAAAAGGGATCTGAAATTGTTATGGAATTTATCCAAAGGTTTAACAAGTTGTACAATAAGATCCCTGTTGAAGTTAAACTGTCCCAACCCATAGCCAAAGTAACTTTCGCAGGAGCCTTTGAACTTGATTTTGCTCTACTATTAAGTGAAAGGAGAGGCGCTGACCTAACCCGAATGCAATATGACGCTATGGAAATTGAGTCAAACATGATGGCTTCGGGTAAATTAAAAATGAAAATCGAGACGAGAAATAGGGAAACTAGATGTCTTAGAGAACAAGCAGGTCCCTCTGGATCTGGAAGATTCTCAGATGACAAGATGGATGACATGGCAAGGATAATAAAAGAACTATCAAACAAAATCTTGAGAATGGAGCTAGATCAATCCAAAGCTGATCAATTTGTTAAGAGAGAATTAAGGAGAAATCCCAATCCTCAGTTTCAACCAAGACAAATTAAAAATGAAGACCAAAAGATCCAAGCACCTCTAAAAAATGAAAATTTTATTGGAGGAAATGATATGCAAGAGTTCGAATACTTGGAAGAAGACGTAAACAACTTAGGCGACGATTTTATACAACCTCACTTGACGAAAGAAGATTATGAGAAGTCCCTGAACACTAAACAATCATCGGTTGAAGACAATAACCTAAATGATGCCGATGATCACGCTTATCAAGGAATGGACGACACCATAATGGCTGAGCTCCAACACAAATACAATTTGAGGCCTAGAAACAAACCTGTGTCAATTGCGCAACCCAAGAAAATTTTTCCTAGGGGCAAAACATACGAGCTTGTCCAAAAAGAGACCGAGATGCGAAATAACATAGGGGTAGACTCACATAATACCAATGTAAAAGAGGCTGAAACCTAAGCGAGAATAACTAAGACAGCTGAAACGCGGACACTCGAAACCAGAAATGCTGAAAATAAAACAATGCTACTAAATAAAATGGATAAGAAAGAGTCCGATGTTTCATCCAAGGAAACAGATAAAATTGTGGGAGTTTTCTGCCTAGAAAACGAGATAAAAAATATCAAGATACCAATACCTTTGGTCGAGTTGGCGAAGAATCCTATGTATCGAAAACAAATAACCAAGATGATAAATTTTTCATATCTAGAGAGTCAGTCCGACGTGATAAATATGGAAGATGACAAGCCTAATATCAGTTTTGGTCCACATTTTGAAGGTGCCAGAGATACCATCACCCCCTTCTATATTACCCTGAAAGTGCATGATCGACTGTTGCATAATTGCATGCTGGACTCTAGGGCCTCTCATAACGTAATGCCCAAATCTATTATGGATAGACTAGGCCTCGAAATCACAAGACCCTATGGAGATCTTTACTTGTTCGATTCAAGGAGAGTTAAGTGCATGGGCATGATCAAAGATTTAATAGTCACCCTCGCCCAGATTCTGGTGAAAAATGTCCTAATGGATGTAGTTGTTGCTGATATACCCCCAAAGTATGGTTTACTATTATCTAGATCTTGGGGAGCCAAGCTCAGGGGATCCCTTCAGCTGGATATGACCTATGCCACAATCCCTGTTTTTGGTGGACAGTTCACAAGGTTATACAGGGAAATACGGTTGGCATATATGGTAAGTGATCCACAGAATCCTAACAGTTACCCTATTTACATCACCGATCAAGACCTGGGAAATTGTATTCTGTCCTTTGACGATACTGAAGATAATTGTACAGAAGAAAGTGACATCGATGAAAACAAAACTGAAAAGGCAGCTAAAAATGTGTACAACATTGGAACTTGGAAAATGTTCTTTGATGGTGCTTCATCGTGTGAAGGAGCAGGTGTAGTAGTGATTTTCGTAGCACCTGAAAATGAATTCGTCTTTTCCTTCTCTTATAGGCTACAGTGGGAAATAGATTGCACAAACAACGTTTGCGAATATGAAGCTCTAGTCTTGGGACTGGAAGCTGCCAAGAAGCTAAACATAAAGAACTTAGAGGTCTATGGAGATGCTAAACTGATTGTGAAGCAGGTAAATCGACAGTACCAGGCCAAGCACCCGAGACTGAGGTCCTATAGAAATTGCGCTTGGGATCTAATGGAAAATTTATTTTCATTAGTAAAGGTTCATTTCATCCCACGAGCTGAAAACCAATAGGTTGATTCATTGGCCAAAGCAGCTTCAACTTTCGCACCCCCTATCGCTTTCAAATTAAAATACCACATAGAGGTAAGGCACAGACCATCCATACCAAACAACATACAACACTGGTAGGTTTTCAAAGATGACGAACATATCAAAAAGTTCCTGAAAATGGTGGATGATTTCTCCAAAACCCACATTGACCAGGAAAACCAAAACGATCATACCTGGATTATGCAGGAAGGGGAGGAACCTCAAGAGTTCCGAGAAAAAATATCAAATCATCGCCTACTAGTGTTAAAAATTAATCAGATCCCTAAGGGCCTGATACCTCTGGAAAGGTTGTTTGATCAAAACAACATGCCTCTGAAGTCCACCTTGCATCCCCAACTGAAGGAGGTCGAAGACTGTGACATGGGCACCACCAAAGAGCCTAGGGTAGTGAAGTTATCAAAGTACCTTCCTCCTGAGATAAAAAGCAAGTATACAGACTTAATCGGGTGGTATAAAGATGTCTTTGCATGGTATTACGATGAGCTCAGAACCTATGATACCTCTGTGATTGAGCACAAGATACCTTTGAAACCTGGTGTTAAACCCTTCAGATAGAA